>JAGVSP010002971.1:0-53235 GCA_022494985.1 Micrasema minimum | reverse complement strand
ATTTTATATTTAAACAGTGACTTTTAAAATCAATGTATGCAACCCTTAAGATTTTTTTATGGACGCAAAAAAATTACGAAAAAGAAAAGGTTTAAGTCCCGGTTGGAATATACCAAAAAACCTGAACTTTTTTACTATTGTTGTTAGATCTGGAAAACGATCCGGAAAAATTATAAAACTAACTGTCGAATATCCGGGATTGGCGTCGGCATTCCTAGAATATGCGCTAAAGTTGAAACTTCCAGAAAAATGAGCCTTTTTATAAATAAGCCATCAACTGACGCCGTGGTTCAGAGATTCAGTACTTTAATCTAATATCGAGATCAACCCCGGGTTTTGATTCAATCTTAAAAAAAAATTATACACAACCTATCATAAGAATTGCTTTGCTTTGTTATGGCATTATTAAGCAGTTTGATAATACCCTAACAATAAAAATGATTGTCACGATATGTAGTGTATAAAATTAAATAAAAAAAATATGACCAAAACTAGTTTGATTTCAATAATATAACATGAAGTTCTATAAGATATATGCAAACTCAATCAATAGATTCAGTACGAGTTGCAATTATACTACAGTACCTATCTTTCTTCATAATATATAATTACGTTAATTATTATATTAATAATCTTTAAAATGTTACAACGTTTAAAGTAAAAACTTTATTTACTGTCAACTTAACTATAGACTAGACAGTATAAAAACGACCGGTAAAAATATGAGTAATGTACGTTACGTGCAGGTGAGAACCGTGCAAGAATTTCACTTTTGTAAGTTAATGTGTCTGCAAACAAAATATTGTGTTTCTATTAAAGTGCTGAATCCATCTCTACTCAGGGGTTGTTTCAACGGTTACTTTAACATGCATTAGGTCTCGACTCCAATTTCAATATTTTTAGAGTAACTATAAAAACTCATATTTTTTTCTTCTATGGCATGAAATGTGTAACGTTCAATTCTATGAAATATTCATATGAAAATCACATGTAAAAACATATTTTATTGTGACCTCCTACGGGGATTGAACCCGTATTGAATCGAATGGTATTTTAACCATCAGATAAAAAAGAATAAAGATTACGTTATTATGGTGGTTCATAATATGTTACGCGAAGGCACAAAGCTGACCGTCACTTCCGCGATAATAAACAGCAAATTTATCTTCGGTGATTGGGAAAACCCCCTTAAGTGCGAGAACTCGCGATAAAGTCAGTACGTAGTCACGGAAATGGGGTGAATCCTGTCCTTTCCCCTCCCTGCCTCTGTCCCTTCCACCCACATAACTGTGCCCCTGCCATCCCCCCTCCCTCCAGCGGAAATCCGCGAGTGAAATGCCGCAACCGAGGAATTATACTTAACAAACAACTTTGACTATTCGCGGCACTTTTGTTGTGTGCCTGTTTGTATTTATGAGTGGCACTGTTTAATTGCGAATGTTAATTAGTTCACACCAAAGGTAAACCATATATGAGCACGTAGGCGCTTAGAAAAAAGCCTTGCCATTTTAAATGATTTTTTTTTTCATGAATTTTTTTTTTTTTATGTATAACAATATTGTTCTTTACGACTTCTGGAAATATATAGCTGTGTCAGAAAGTAAGAAATTATTTCAATTTAAAAAAAATATATATTAGATTTAGCATTAATTTGTATTTTGTTTATGTATGTATTGAATTTTTTATTTATTTATATGTATGCATTAATGTATAAATTGAAATGAACATAAAAGATTTATTCATTAAATAAATAATAAGGGTCAATGATTAAATTTACAGAAAATTGAAAATTGTGTATTAAACCAAAAAAATTCAGTAACACATAGGTACATAACATTATTTACTATTGCACTTGGAAATAAAACATTCTTCAGTTAGTTTTAAAAAATACGTCTATTTTTTATTTATATAGCAAGCTTTAAAAGTTTCCTTAATCAGATCTTACAAAATAATTGTGCTACGAAGATTAAATTTTGCAACTGACAAATTAACAAAGAAGTGAAATTTAATACAAGACACAGTCAAAAGATACTTTTTTTTCATAATATAAATAAAGAGATTTTTTTCAAGGATAAGTGACTTTTTATTATCTGACGACATAACTCCCGCCTCCACTGGAAAATCACAACTATTAATAAACGAAATAAATAAACTAAAAACAACAAAATGAGTACAATAATTGAAATTTTCAAATAAATTTCATTAGCGTTATTGCTTTCGCGCTGCATAAAAATATAAAATTAATCATACTTAATTTATTTCCGTAAGCTCAGAAGTTATAGCTGAATGTTTAATCTCGCAAACCACACAACACGGCGGCTACACCCCTTGCAATATGCCGCGATAAATAATTCCTAGCTCCACCCCTGTGCACTAGTAAATGTGCACGTGTGCGCCATGCACTGTACACGGGTGCTTGGCATTTTGCCTCAAATGCGAAACGGTATAGAAGGTTTACGTGGATCGTTCGTAAGTGCCAAGAGATAACGTGGCGGTTATGTCGTTTGTATGTGTGAATTCTGCAAACTTTTCGCGTATGACTTGATATTTTAAGCTCAGTATACACAGTATACACACTTAGGTATACTTAACACTTTCACTCCATGATAAAGAAAACTTAAACGGTACTTACGTAATGAATAAATTATTACATTAACGAATTATTCGACGCTCAGGTCAAATAAGTGTTAGATAGGTGTCACAAATTTTTAAAAACGTTTTTAAGGTGTTTCAAATTATTATACAGCTTTTAACAATTAAGGCCTTCATGGGCGATGTAGATCGAAAAATCATTTGACAAAGCTTTACTTCCTTAAATGTACATTAATATTGTTTTCTTTGAATAAAGTTGAGTTGAGTTTTGCAAACCCTGGAATATTTGATCATAAAGTTTTTTTTAAAGCAACAATTAAATTTATTTTAAATTTATATATATATATATATATATATTGCAATTAATTTCAATTCAATCGTGAAAGGTTAAGTCAGGGTTGTTGGAAAACTAAAGAGTCACGCGATAAAAGGGAATTTTGATTTCCTTAATTTTGAATTATCGTTTAGTCGAAGACGTGAGAAGATAATATATTTTTAACAACATTTTGAATGTATACAAATACTTGCAGACAAATTACTGGATTATACCCATGCTGGGCTCTCATATCAGATATTATTGATATCCCAACAGAGACGATGTTATTTATTATTTATTTACATTTTTATTTTTTATCATTGATTACTGCCACAACACACACAATATAGTAGAAATTAATTGATCAAACTTTTGTCCTTATTCTTTATAAAGTTTTTATTAATTTAGTACAACTATTTTCATATTAATATTTCATGTGTGATACCTTGGAGTGGTGTAGTAATACAATTAAATTTATTTTTTATTTTTCTTTATCAACACCTAAGGCACTAAAAAGGGTATACAAAATGCGATATTTATTTAATTTACATGTGAGAATTTTTTTTCTAATTTAAAACTAACCAGATCCTTTGACAAAGTGCGCTTTAGAATAAAACCCTTAAATTCACAAATTCCCTCTATTTGTTTCCCTCCCCTCCCCACCCCGCTCTCCCTCTCTCACATCTTGCCTTTAATCTGTTTCGTAATACGATCTTTTAATCCAGGGAAAGCGCATACAACCTTATTGCTGCAGTAATTCCAAGCCCCCCTGAAGCTGCCTCTAGTGTCGCTTTAGTGCAAACTCTGCTTACTCTCGAACCTTTAAACGGTGATGCTGTTTGGGAATTGCAACTCACTCGAGGAGTTTTAAAATTGCAATTTATTTTTAATTACAATTAACAATTTAAGAAATTCTTAGTTTAAACTGACCTACTATATAAATTAAACATTAGATGATGATCATTGTAATAGCTGTTTAAATCCTTAATAAATAAATAAATAAACCTACACTAAATCACCGTCAAGAAGGTTAAAGTTCTTCACGACATTTTGGCCATCTAAAGTAAGTAAATATAGATATAAATACATTTTAGAGGAGAAGTTAAGAGTCCACATTTCAGGAAACACTGTCACCTTAAAATAATGAACTAATATAAAATACTCTTTTATTTTCTTTGCTCTCACATTTATATATTTTATATTTTTGTAGGAGCTGACCTGAATTATCCAGAATTCATCTCCAAGGCAGGTTAAGAGAATACTCTACCACGTGACTTGCAGCGGCTTTCCCTTACAAACGTATTCCTCGATTTTCTCCCTGGAATTAAACATTAGAGCAATGATTTTTTCACACATTTTAGATATCAACTAGATGCGTACCGTCTTATTTTTAAAACAATTTATTTATCTTCTTTAAAAAATAAAAAAAATATTTAAAAAAATAAGACGATGCAAATACGCATCTGATCGATATCTAATATGTGTGAAACAATCATTGCTCTAATAATTACAGAGAGAAAATCGACGATTACGTTTGTATGGAAGCGGCGCGCGAGTCACGTGGTGGTGAAGTATGCTCTTAACTACCACGTCTATAAGATTCCAGTTATTGAAGGTTGTTGATTCTTGTGAATTAATACATTATATATTTGATCGACATTGGTTTTCAATTCTCGTCAATTGAGTATCTTGAGTATTGAGTAACCACCATTTAATTTTTTAGTTTAAAAAAAAAAGGTTTTTTTAAAATGAACATTTGAGCTCTTGAGATATACTCAAATATTTCAAAATCGAGCTGCTTTAAAACATTCGGAAATAACTGTGCTAGAAAGCAGGAAGCGTTCTTAGAAGCACCTGAAATAGCAATTTAGTTAAACCAATTTTTTAACATTCTTAACTTCTTCGGATATATTTTATATTATTTTTTCCTTAATATCCATATTTTGTTTTTGTTTGAATAACACTAAAAAAATTATGCAATTAGGGAAATTCAAATAACATAAGACCATTATTGAAGTATAACCTTTTATTTACTATTTATTGAATGTTATTCTGACCTTGAACCACTATATTAACGTCATATAACATTTATTTCTAAAAGGATTAATTAACGAATAAACAAACTTTTGTTTCCATTGTTTTCGTTATTATTATTATTTATTATTATAACAAAATATTATGTAAAAGAAACACTGCCACGCATTTAAAAACATTATTACGAAAATAAATACTGGTACTTCTATTCAATAAAAGCCAAGGGTTGATTTTCAGCTTAGAAATTAAAGGGGGTTAAATTTTTCCTATGGGGATTAGTAAACATTAGCCCAATTAGTACCAAAATTTAAGGCCTGTTTATTGTACATGGTATATATAAATTCATTTTCTATTTTAATTAAATCAAAATGAATAAACCTTTTATGCAATGTTTGAACCTATTACCCAATTTTTTTTAAAATTTTATTAATCAAAAAAATAGGTTTTTCACAATAAAAATTTTGCAAAAGGCAATTCAAAAAAAAAATTTAGACAGTGGTTTATATCTTAGGTACGATTTTTTTTTGTATTTTTGTTCATTATCATTTTTATATCCGTAATTAATTTTTCAAATATCGTAACCGTGATTTCCCCGCCAAAACAGATCATTATATTAATTTCAAGGCGTGTATTAACCATGATGTAAGTAGTGCCTACAATAGAAAAAAAATACATTGCTACTTCTCTGGTTCTACGTATCAACTACATATTCAGAACGACCCTTTTTGTGCGCTCAAGAGATGGGTGCTTTTAAAGCATCCGTTTGTGGTCAATATATTTTTTAAACCTCAGTTTTTAAGTATTTTTTACAAGTAATAAATATAAGACGAACATATTTATTGCAATGTTTAAATGATGTATTAAGGCACCAAAACTTTTTTGCTAGAAGCTCAAATAGGTCTAGTCAAAGAAGAATCCGAGTGCTAGAAATTCCATATTGTAAATCACGACTTGCTCAGAGACATGCACATTTTATTGCCCCCAGTTTTAATTAATTCTTTTTTAAATTCAGACAATAAAATGGCATTGTCAGATTTTCCAAATTTTTCATTTTTTTTTAATTTACCACAAAGTTGGATACATAGTGTAAGGGTAGAATCATTCTTACTTTAAAGACCATAACTATAACATAATTTACGTCATTTTTTATTTTGTTTTTATTATAATTATTTTCCCTCTTCTTCTTCCGGTATAAAGATGCTAATATCTTGTACTCATTCTTTTTTAAACTATCTTGTTTACATTATCTGTTTATTTTTTATTTCTACATGACTTTATCTTTCTCTTTTGCCACGTGCACACTGTATGACTTTCACAGTATACCCACAAACAGGCTATGCCTTGGTGGGATTTTTGTTTATATTTTTTTTATTGTAAAATATATGTGTTTTTAATGTATATCTATGTAAACAACAAAAAAAAATTTGAAAAAAAAAAAAAAAGCGAAACACTGCCGAGTAAATGTATTTTCTACACCAAAAAAACTATTTTGATCGGCTTATTTTAGAAGCATTCATTAATATGTCTCGTATATTTTCTAAGAAAAATATAATGGTACTCATCTATTCATTGAAATACGTTGTCTTTTCGCCTCATGATTTTCAGAAAACCCTCTTTGAAATTTCACGAGACGGAAAAATCTTTAAATTTTTACCCTAACACAGAATATCCATTGGGAGATCGCAGAGGGCGCAGACTAAGTGAAATTTATTTATTCTTTTTATAAATTATGCGAAAGATGTTTTTGCTTTCATTTTAGATTTCTTTCCTTTTTAAATGAGAAACTTCAGTACTTAAAAAATACACGTATCTAATATAATATTCTGTTTAAAATTATGTTTTTTTAGTTTTTTATCGGATAATGTTGTGTTATATTCAGGTAAGCTGTTTATATGTTTATGCGGGTAGACTGATTTGATACTTGTATTATTTATGTGCAAATGTCGAAATATAGGGGTACTATAAAACATATTTTTCCCCTTTACAGATGCCAGCTTCAACCCAATAAAAAGGCTTTGTCTCTGTCAGAATACACGGTTATCCTTTTTCCAGACATTTACAAATTTCAAACTGCTGCAAGGGTAGTTACAGATATTTAAAGATAAAAAAACAAAACTATTTGTACTACTTGTGGAAATAAAAAATACCTACTTATACTTTGTAAAAATTTTAGTAATAAATAGCCAAATAAATTATTTTTTATGATGGCAAACGCCAAACTCTCATTCTCAAACGATAATTGTTCGTTTGTATGTACATTCTTACGTTCCTTACAAGATTTTGTAATAAAAATCTCTTTACTTAATTGTATTTTTCCGTAATTTTCGATAAAAAAATAAAGCTTATGTATACACCGTGTCCCACGATGAGTCCGCGAAACTCCGGAGGGTGATTGTTCATGGTATTCTGAGAAAAAAATCCTTATAAAGTTTTTTTTGATCGGGGCATTTTTAATAATTAATTAAAAAAAAGTATTAATAAAAAGCAGTATGTAATACTGGCTTCTGTTTGAAATGCTAGCGGTGGCGGGGTGGCGGTGGGCGGGGAGGAGTGGGGGTCCGCTCTGGTCACCGAACGCCTTGCCTTGTGCGGACATTCAAAATTCGAATTTCATATCTGAAAATTGGTGCAGGTCACGTGGTGTTAGCCTGTTCAAAAAATGGACGGTATTACACGCGTGAATTTTTATTCATATTTTAATCATTTTTTTAAGAAATTAGAATTGAGTTTTTCGAAAAACTTTTATTAAGATTTTTTTCTCAGAATATCATGAATAAATCACCCTCTGGAGTTTCGCGGTCTCATCGTGGGAAACGGTGTATATATTCAGGCACAAGTCTGATAAATTATTTATCATAGTGTATAGAAATATAGTTTGATATATCTATCTTATTATTAAATCACTTCCAGGCGTGGAAAGACATCCAATTCATTCGATTTCAAAAGATAGACCCAAGTATCTTTTTAGTACGTTATTACCCCAGCGAGGAATATGGGGCTGCATGCTTGAAATGCCCCGTATAATACTCAATCCAACATTCTGACATGACAATACCACTGCAGTAACATAAATATATACAGATACTGCCATCTCCTCCACGGGGATACAAGCCTGTGTACTTTATAATAAAATTAATTAATATTCGCCCCGGAAATGTCGCCATATTCGGATATGGCGTAATGAATGACTTAACGTTTTTGGGGACGTGGAAAGTCTCTTGTGTTTCTCTGTCGGATCGTTAATTGAGGAAATGGCTCAGAATCCAAGGCGCTGATTCCAGTGGTGTGTTTTACCTCGGCATTAATCATTATAATTAATATTTGGCTTACGGAAAATGGTCGTAAAATAACTTAATATTTCGATACCGTGGTAAGCGTTACCATTTTTTTTTACAATAGATTTTAGTAAAGTTCTTTATAAAGGTTCTTTATGAATTAAAAATATAAAAAATACTATTTCATCATCACCATCATTTAATGTGGAGCATATTGATTCCACAAACTGCCTCCAACCAAGCGTTTGGCGGCCAGTTTCCGTGCATTTTCCCCTTATGAAATCAACTTTGTAAACATTAAATGAAAAATAACAATAGATTACAAAATCATTACATCTCTCCTCAAATAATGATGTCCTAAACTAAAGTATTGTGTAACTATTTTAATTATAATAAATACACAGTTTATCGGCAAAAAGTTGGTATTTCATGAATCGGCGACATAAATATTGCAATTAGTTGATAGTTACGAGATGATTTCCACAAAGGGAATTCATTTTCTTTTGATTTTGTGGAATTTTCAAAGATATTACGGAGTAAGTCATTGAAATTTCATGATATTTTAACGCGATATAAACGAAATAAACGACTCAAAACAGGTCTTTGTGATGTATATAATAATGAGAGACGATGATTAATCCCCCCTGCGACTTACATACAGTACTATTACCACCCCCAACCAGGGCAGGGGTGGGTGATGCTTAATATTATATGGAAAAACATACAAAGCATATTGCCTTGTGTGAATCACGCTTGGTTGGATCCTAACTCGCAGCCGGATATTTGCGTACAATCTGTAGGTCAACTTTGTACCGGCGGCACAGAGCTAAGTGACGATCCCCTATTATCTAGGAATAGTTATACGTGATTAGTGATTAGCGATTGAACAATGCCGGTTTACAATTGCTCAAGTGAAGGAGATTTGATTTGCCTTGTGATTGGGTGACGCCAGATTGATTGGAGATGGAATGTAACCGTTATATAAATATACATGTATGTTGTTTGTATGCATATTACACTGGATTGCATTTATTTCATAATAACGTTATGTGCATAAAGTTTGGGTTTGGTATGTGGAATTTGCACCTTTGTTTATTTTGACGCATGAGATTTTGCGTTAATGGTCAAATAAAATAAAAGTCCTGGTTTATTAAATTAGTATTTTTTCAGTGACTTTTTTTCAGTTCTGATATATTGAAACAATGCATTTTTAATATAATAGCTATTACAACCGTGAAATATATCACAAGTGGGTTAGTAGGTATATTTTTATTAAAATGTCTCTCAAAAATAAATATTATTTTTATATAAAGATATAATCTGACTATATAGATCCATTATTAAATGTAATTGAGTATACCTAAATTCAAAGTTTTGCATTGCTGCGAAAAAAAACATACTTGGTTCACTTATCACTTCGTGGTGTTTATTTGACCAAAAGAATTAGCGCTGACGCAATATCAATTATTTACACCTGTAATAGACGAGGCATCTTGATTAGAAAGCGCGAACTGGACCAATAAATAAAAGTGGAAGTGTACCAGGCCATTTTACAAAATATTTATTTTGATATGTTTTTATTTTTAGAAGGAAATGAACTTATCGCCTCTTCAGACAGTGCTCTCCCTACTAAACGATTACATGCCGTTTCATTGATTTTTGAGAATCTTTACAACCTTTTAATTAGTCATAAATTAAATATTATTTATGAATTTTTAATTCTAGTACGACTAAAAATTGCGATTTTTTTCCAGATTAACTCATATTCTATTCATTTGTAAAAAAAGTTTCTTAAAATCATATGAAACTGTAAAACCTTCATATATGCCAGTCTTTGATCTTTTATGTGTTTTGAATTTCGGGATTTAAATGCCAAGCTAAAGCTCGTTGAAGTGAATAGCTTGAAGCCGAAAGCTAATAGGTGAGGAGATGAAGCTTTTCTGTATTAATAAGATTAATTACGTGAAACAAGACTACGTGGTTACGATAGTTTAATATTAATGTATGATTATCACAGTCGATAAAGTTTGCATATCGAGTAGCATTTTATAATAAATGTGTTAAAATCTGCCACATTTTGTTTCGTGTTAATCAAAAGTGAATTTATTTGTTTAATTAAAGATTGATAATAAATCGACATCGACTATCACGGTAACTGACTTTTTTGCCCTATTGAGTTGCATTTTGAGAAGTTGAGAAAGTTGATTTGATGAAAGTGAGAAGTTGCATTTGTGGAATCCGTTTGCTTCATTTAGAGAGTCGTATATGTAATTATGGATTTTTATAAATAATAAATAATTATCCAACTTGTAGTACCTAATAGTTTATACTGCTTTGGTTTCGTTGAAATTAATAATTACCTGTATTTAATTAAGGGTTGTCAAGTTAGTGTCAAGTGGAAAATCCTCATTTAAAATGCATAGATTCAAAAGAGGTTATTGTACCTATTGTGATTATAGAAACATGTTTTTATACTGGTGTTAAAATATTGATTTACATGTGCTTTCATATTAATATTTCACGTGTGATACCTTGGACTGGCAGCGAGCGTAAGATGAGCATCTTCCTTTATATTTACCTTGCTCTTTCTGTTCAAAAGTATTAATTCTATGGTTGATTGTTGTCAAACTAAACAAGTTTAATTAGTTAACGAGTGACGCTGGTCGAGTTAAGCGATTGTAAATTCACTATGTTACTGTAGCAATCGCATCGACCATTACAGGCTATACGCACGATTACGAAGATATGCACGCACTGGCTAACATGTATACTATCTATATGATGTTTTCAACACAATTGTCAAGGGCATTTTTAGGGAACAATGGCTGGATGCCATCTCGGTATGGAATATAAAAAGCTACCTACTGTGTAATCATTTAATAATGACTATGTTAAAAGACCTATGGGCGTAAAATACATAATATAAAATTAATATTATAAAAAGGATACCGATACACGTCATCTGGTGTTCCAATGCAGTTCCCTATGCCCCCCCCCATATGCCCCATTTAGGTTCGGATAAGGGAAAGTAGTAGTAGGATATTGGTCATCAAAAATCAATTAAAACGTTGTATGATAAGTGATGGAAGCAAGATGGACGTATGCCAGGACAGGGCGGTGTGTACGAGAACGTCGGATAGTATTCCTGTCAGGCCTATCACGACGGGGATATGGCGTTATAGTGAGTTGGTTTTTTTTTTGTATTATTATTTAACGTTTTATTTTTTGTTTCGTTGAATACAAATAAGACTGAAGACTGCATAATTTCAAAGAGATTTTCTTCAGATGAGTTTAAAATTCGTTGCTGGTCGATGACTGAATTTAATTATCGATTAACAAAGGAAACCCCCCAATTAGTATTATATTCAAAACAGGATGCCAGGAAAGCATTTTGGTCTATTAAATCTCGTAATTCTTTTTGATTTTAAAGAGATGACTTTCATCCGATCCAAATAGGATTTATCTCGTTCAATGATATTAAATATTTTGTTGACTTAACAATTAGTGGGGTGATCTCATAAGGTTTTTTTTTTTTTTTGTTGATTTTATATAACAGTTGTATGATTTTACAGTTAAAGAGTTTTTATTTTTTACTAATGCATTTTTGTAGATGCTGTGGCAGTTTTACAATCTCATGTCATACCAGTTTGCCACCATGTACTTCAGAAAGCGTTGAACCTCATTTCAGCATATGCGGTAACCCTGTCAGCAAAATGCGGTACCAATTTCCACACATCTTCCGATATTGCAAGTTTTCTGTTAAAATCCTGGCGATGAGATTCAACTGGGTTAACGTTTTGCGTTCAAAAATCGAATAACTGCGCGAACTTTGCAAATCAAGACGTGTGATTGTAAAACTGACAATTATGAAATAGCAATTCTGTAGAAAAATTACAAATTCTTCAATTTTTTTAAATGCTTATATTATTTTGCGACTAGCGAAGTTATAAGGGAAAGTGTGATAAAAGTCAGAAAACGGAAAACCGCTGTCTACTGCGGTCTCAAACGTTGACTATATACAGCTTGCGGTCTGTTCTGCTATAACAATTTATTGATTATGGGTTGATTATGTATTAGGATAACTTCGACGTCGGTGACAATGCTACCAAGGATGGCTGCGTCCGTTCTTCTTTCCGTTATTCTTCTGATAAATTATAAACGCATGAGATCAAAGTAATTATTCGCGATTCGAATTCGTACATCGTACATACTTTTCTTCGAAATTAGCATGCAGAGTTAGCGCTGGCGTGCTTGCATGGCTAATGATGTAACCACCCTCAGCGCGGAATATCTGACGGAATAATAGCCCCTCCAGAGCCGACAGCGAGGCGATAGGAAGACGGATGACCGGCGTGATGGATGGGGCCAGCTAGAAGGCTAATTCCGCTGTCCAGACATCATCCGGGATGATTAAGTTAATGGGAACACTCTTAGCAGGACCGAATGGTTTCCAAAACCCCGTTAAAAAAAAAAAACCCCCTTTTTTTTTTTGTTTTAAATTTAAAAAAACAAAAAAATAATAAACCCCCCCCCCCCCTTTTTTCCCCCCCCCCCCTTTTTTTTTTTAAAAAAAAAAGCCAAAAAACCCCCAAAAATTTTTTTTTCCTTTTTTTTCCTTTCCCCCTTTCCCTTTTTCCCCATTTTCCCTTTTTTTTGGGACTTTTTTTTGGTTTTTTTTCCCTTCCTCCCCTTTTTAAAAAATTTTTTTTTTTTCTTTTCCCCCCCCCCCATTAAAAAAAAAATTTTTTAATTTTCCTTTTTTTTATTTTTTCCCCCCCCAAAAAATTTTTTCCCCCTTTTTTTTTTTTAAAAAAAAAAAATTTTTTTTTTTCCCCCTTTTTTTTTTTAAAATTAAAAAAAAAAATTTTTCCAAAAGGGGGGGGGGGGGTTTTTTTTTTAAAAAAAATTTTTTTTTAAAAAAAAAACAAAAAATTAAATTTTTTTAAAAAAATGGAAATTTAAAAAAAAAAAAAAAAGAAAAAAAAAAAAGGGGTTTTTTTTGGGGGAAAATTTAAAATTTTTTTAAAAAAAAAAATTTTTAAAGAAAAAAAAAAAAAAAATTAAAAAAGGGGGGGGGTTTTTTTTAAAATTTTTTTAAAAAAAAACCCCCCTTTTACCCCTTTTTTCCCCCCTTTCCCCCAAAATTTTAAAAAAAAAAATTTTTTTTTAAAATTTTTTTTTTTTAAATTTTTTTTTTAAAAAAAAAAAAAACCCCCCCCAAAAAAAAAAAATTTTTTTTTTAAAAAAGGGGAAAAAAAATTTTTAAAAAAAAAAAAATTTTTTTTCCCCCCCCCTTTTTTTTTTTTAAAAATTTTTTTTTTTTCCCCCCCCAAAAAAAAATTAAAAAAAGGTTAAAGGGGTTTTTTTTAAAAAAAAAACTTTTTTTAAAAAAAAAAAGGTTTTTTTTAAAAAAAAAAATTTTTTTTTGGGGTTTTTTTTAAAAAAAAATTTTTTTAAAATTTTAAAAAAAAAAAATTTTTTTTTTTTTTTTTTTTAAAAAGGGAAAAAATTTTTTTTTTTTTTTAAAAAAACCCTTTAAAAGGGGGGGGTTTTTTTTTTGGAAAAATTTTCCCCAAATTTTTTTTTGAAACCCTTTTTTTAAAAAAAATTTTTTTTTTTTCCCCCTTTTTAAAAAAAAATAAAAAATTTTTGGGGTTTTTTTAAACCCCGGGGTTTTTTTTTTTAAATTTTTTTCCCCCCTTTTTTTTTTAAAAATTTTTAAAAATAAAAATTTTGGGGGGGGGGAAAAAAAAAATTTTAAAAATTTCCCCCGGGGGGGTTTTTTTTTCCCCAAAATTTTTTTTTTAAATTTTTTTTTAAAATGTTTAAAAAAAATTTTTTAAAAAAAAAAAAATTTTTTTCCCCCCGGAAAAAATTTTAAAAAAAAAAAAATTTTTTTTTTTTTTGGGGGGGGAAAAATTAAAAAAATTTAAAAAAGGAAAATTGGGGGGCCCCTTTAAAAGGGAAAAAAAAGGTTTTTTTTAAAAAAAAATTTTTTGGGGGGTTTTTTTAAAAAAAAAGGGTTTTTTTCCAAAAAAAATTTTTTTTTTCTAATTAAAAATTTTTTTAAAAAAAAAATTTTTAATTTAAATTTTTTTTAAATTTTTTGGTTTTAAAAAGGAAATTTTTTTTTTTTAAAAAAAAAAAAAAAAAAAAAAAAAAAAATTTTTTTTTTTTAAAAAAAAAAAAAAAAATTTTAATTTTTTTTTTTTCAAAAAAATTTTTTTTTTTTTTTCCCCTTTTTTTAAAAAAATTTTTTTCTTTTTTTTGGGGGAAAAAATTTTTTAAAAAATTTTAAAATTTTTTAAAGGTTTTTTTTTTGATTTTTTTTAAAAAAAATTTTAAAAAAAAAATTTTTTTTTCCCTTTTTTTTAAAAAAAAATTTTTTTTAAAAAAAAATTTTTTTTTTTTTTTAAATTTAAAATTTTTTTTAAAAAAAGGGGAAAAAAAATAAAAAAATTTTTTTTTCCTTTTTGGTTTGATTTTTTTTTTTTTTTTTTTTTAAAAAAAAAATTTTTTAAAAAAGGGTTGGGTTTTTAAAGGGTTTTGGGGTTTTTTTTAAAAGGGGGGCCTTTTTTAAAGGGTTTTTTTTCCCCCCTTTTTTTTTAAAAAACTTAAAAGGGGTTTTTGGGGGTTTTTTAAATTTTAATTTCCCTTTGGGGAAAAAAAAAAATTAAAATTTTTTAAAAAAAATTTTTTTTAAAAAAATTTTTTTAATTAAAAAAAAAATTTTTTTTATTTTTGGTTTTTTTTAAATTTTTTTTAAATTTTAAAAAAAAAATTTTTTTTTGGGGTTTTTTTTAAATTTTAAAAAAAAAAATTTTAAAAAAAAAAAAATTTTTTTTTTAAAAAAAAAAAAAAAAATTTTTTTTTAAATTTAAAAAATTTTTTTTAAAAAAAAAATTTTTTTAAAAAAAAAAAATTTTTTTTTAAAAAATTTTTTTTTTGGGAATAGCATAAAAATCGCTGTCCGGAAATTTTAATGCCGTGCCAGTTAAATTACGCGAGACGTTTTCACTTCAATTTTTTGCTATTCTAACAATAACGTCTAATGGGTGCCTAAAACTACGTAGTATCTACCCATATTATTCATTGTGTGGTCTGAAAAACCCGCAAAAAATGGTAGTACCTTGATAAAATATTTGTACGAAAAATATATTAAAATTAAACAACTAATAAAAATAAATAAATAAGCTATTTGGTTTTGGATGATTTGTACTAATTTGCAATGACTTTATTTTAAAAAAAAAATTAAATTGTTTTAACGCCCCTAGGGCTTTGACATACACATTTTTAAATATATACATACTTATAAATAAATTTGGCAAGAAAACTTATGCTAAGAAAAAAAACATAATTTGATATATTAAAAATTACAATAAAATACTAATAATAAAATACAAAATTAAATGGAGCAAGTTGCAAATAGCACACTCACTATTCATTACCGCCAGAGATTGCATCCAGACACTGCTCCCTAAAATGGACTAGATTAGCGTGAAAAACCTCTATATTATTAGCATACTTGTTTGCCAGTGCGTGCATTCGTCGTAAAGATGAGTTATATTATATGTTATATGTATTAAAAAGGGTTGGTTTCTATGTAAGTTATACTAAAAACTAAATTTTTTAAAGAAATAAGTAAAGAGGTATTATATAATTATACTTCTAATAGAAAAATCGAGGTACCAAAACTTACAGCCTTATTTTTAAAACTCGCAAGAAGTAAAATTACGAGTGTGTTTGTTTAGGCGATCATTAAAAAGTATAAAAATCATCACTAAATAACTGAGGTTTGGTTGTAAGATATTGCTTAAAAGCAATAAGCCCGCCCTAGTACTTTTGCTGTGTAATTGTACATGAGGTTTTAAACAAATAAATAAAAAGTAATTTTCTTACAAGGAACATAAATTATTTTACAACACATCCTTGCCAGTATTTCCTTTTGTAAGATGACTTGCTTATCTGAGTAGCCACTGTGACTTTAAAGCTAAAACAACAAATCCCTTTGCGGCTACGCTACCAGGGCTACAAGGCGCGCCGAGGGGTAAGCCGAAGCGCATATCTCACCTACTACATCCCTCGGTGGTATTTCACCAAGTTAATGTTCCGTGCTCCTCCTTTGTTTGCTGCGCTCCTGGTAGCGCGTCTGGTAACGGCTAGACGGCTCGCGTGGTTAGACTCACCCTCTCCCCAGCTTTGCCCAATGTATGAAATTACAGCCAGAACACGACCAAACACATTATGCCTACGTGCAGTGCGATGTTATTCCCAAACAATGAAGCTTGTTGCGCTTCATGCTTTCCTGATACACCCCCCCATACTTGTCACCATATTAATATTTATGTTTATTTTTGAATATCCAAAAATATTATGTAACCGTGATTGAGTTTCAAAATGAGTATTTGGAGTTGTACTTGTAATTTCCCAGGTGCGATTTATAAATTAAATAAAAATACATTAAATCAGTGAAGATTTGACCACTCTATTTAGGCTCAATAAAATCATAAATACTGATTATCTCAGAACAGTGTTTCTGGAGTTAGTGATTTTTGACTGAACGCCCACGATATTATAATATTCCGTTACACCCTCATTTCTTTTTCTTACTTTGGGGTTTTCTGAAGAAAATTCGTAGGCATAGTGCGTCAGAACTACGGGACGTGAACCTTACTTGGAAAGACGCACGGGAACTGGTAGTCGAGCGCTTGGCTTGAAGGCCGTTTGTGGAATCCCTATGCTTTACGTAGGTAGCGGACATGGTATAATGATGAGGTGAAATAAATTTATTATTGAAATAAAACTTTTATTTTTACTTTCAAAGGGTACACTAATCTTTCTCAATGCTACAAATTTGAAAAAACTAGTATTTTACGATCGCGTTTTAAGCTTCACACTCTTTCCAGTAAATCACGACTTGTCAACAGCCGCAGCCGGTTGAAAATTTACGTCACGAAATTTGGTCGTAAACCGGAGCTTATCTGGTAGAAGGCGCTGTTAATATTTAGTATATAAAAAATCCTTTTTGCTACGTATAGCTTCTACATTATACTTCTGACATTATATTTGGAATTTTCTGGCTAAGTGAAAATACGAACGTAAGGAGAGACGTTGAAACTGTAACGCTGGGTTTACGATGCGATCACGTTACCACACTTCCTGTCACTTTGCAAACTAACCCTACTTTGCTAAATATCCTATTTCACCAGAGATGATAAACCTTTCTACTAAATCATCAAAATGTCATTGACTCGGAAACTTCTCACATTCTGGAACTACTTAAACCTATTTGTGTTCTATTTTTAGAATGACTGTGCAAAAAAATTTGCTGATAAATTTATATTATTTACAAATTTAATCTTTCGATTTTTACTTTCATCATTCTTTCATATTTTTGTTACTAATTTTTACTAATTCAGCGTACTGCTCTTAGACTTCTAAGTGCATCTTTCCAAAGTCAAATTGGACGTTCAGTGATTCAGCTGGTCACGTCTTACACTACGAATGTCTCCCGTTAATTAATCGTGATTGCTTATTTTACAAGGAATCGTGGTCCCCGCCAATGCTCCTATGCCGCAAAATTGTTTATTGAATAAAATTATTTATACTGTTTTCCTTTATTCACACCTAATGGTGCATAGGGCACTGCATTGACAAAGCGAGTGCTTGAATGAATAAATAAATACAACAATGACGCATTGTTTCTTAGAAAACGCAAATATAATTTTTGTACAATGTTCAAAGACATCACATATAAACAAATTTCTAACCTTCTCTTTTAACCCCTGGTTTTTTGTTCCCATTCACTGTAGTGCGCTGTGAACAGCTTTTCATTATTTTCCAACTGGATAAGAATAATAAAAACTTTAACTTTTTATCACAACAGGAAATGCCCCAGAAAAGAAAACAGTTTTTTCAACACCAGGTAGAAAAGAAAGAGTGCACATAACCGTTTATTTTGTTTTAAATGAAAAGAAAAGTGTTATCTAGGTTTTAATGCATTTTAGGGCGACTGAATGAATGTATCTCTAAGTTTCTTTAACATGCAGAATAGGCATTGTAGATTTTTAACGTAAGATTTTTCATTTACTATGAGAACCGTTTTATTTATTTAAAAAAACGACGATAGGATTTTTTTTTTCAGTAACAGATTTGAGTGTTATTTTAGAGCTCATTAAAAATAATGTCTCCTTTATTTTAGGTAAACACTTGAGAGATGATTAATTTTGTTGCTGAATTTGAAAACGTAATAAATAATATGTAAAATTCTTTAAAAATAGTATTCATCGTATTAAATCTGATAGCTAAATTAAAGTTTTAATACCTGCAAAACTCAATTAATATGAAACAAAATAATTGTATTCCAAATTAGGTAGACAGTAATTTTACGCCTTTACCTGTAACTTTACGTGCCTCTCCTCTAGTACGGGGACTTAGCGCGGTCAGAAGCTGACCACAGTCTCACAAAGTACACAGCCGAGGCGTGTACCACTAGCCGCCGAGCAAACTCAATCAATTACGTCATGCGCCCGGCAAACAAGCGCCGGAACGCCGATATGGCCTAACGGGTGACATGGCGCCGCGACGTGAGATTAATCGGTGTGGAAAATTGACCATGCATTTTTGCGGTGGGTTTTGGTATAGGTATGTGGTGTAGGCACCAGAAATTTACGAACGAGAATCGAATTTTGGGAGTTAATAATATTATAATAAAATGGAAATGGTTTCACTAAAATTCATTGCAGTATTTGGCTTGATGAAAATGTTTATTTTTAGTCAAATTACTAGAAATATGTCGTTTAGCAAGTGTTGTGTAGTAATCTCAGGGTTCAAGAAATTATGTCCTAACTAACTAGCCATCACTTCGTTTTCCAGAACACAAATTAATTTTCTTCTTAAACTTATAATCTGTACTACGAGTTGTACAAAAGTAAGATTGCGAAATTTCGAAAATTGACTCAAACGCATCAAAACAAAATATTTTTTTACCTAACAAAAATAAAAAAATTTATTTCGACTTTTATTTTTTTGTGTATTTTTTTTTTATTGTTTAATTTTTTTTTACATACATATAAAGTTAAATTCCCACTAAACTGCTTAACAGTTTTAAAGCAGGGACTAATACCTCGTAATCAATATCTTATAATTCAATGTTAAAAAAGTATCCATCCTACAAAGGTCGATCGATATCTTAGCTTAAAAATAAAACATTCAGTTAATATTTTCACTGACACAAGTTGACATTTCTTCCCGGTAGTAAATAACGAGACCCCATCGGACGGCCCTTCCCTCCGAGGAACGGGCCAGGCCGGCGAGATACCAGGAGCGCATAACGAGCGAAGGGGAATAATATCGGGACCCTCTCACGCTAACAATCTGTCCGGGATGCGATGATATTGTGTGCTTCTTACTTTTCTTGCTCTCCGGGTTCTTGAAAAGAGTTCTTGAATATGCATCTTATTTTGAAGACGTCCTTATAATAATGACACTTTTTTAAATGTATAAATAATATGCTCTTCATGCCGCTTTATAAATATTTAAAAAATAATGATGAATGAGCTCCATATTCTTTAAGTTTTTTTACTGCATCTTTTGTCTATAAGCTTCTAAATTTAATAAAAACTAGTAATTCACAAATGACATAAAAAATTAGTCTATTTTAGTCTCATGCTTAAAATTGACGAATCAGAATCTTTAATTTTTTACTAACAGTTAGGAATATGCATGGTGCATGTTTACAATACTCGTTTTACAAGTGCGGAAGGATTAGTTCTCCCTAAATATAATAACAAGTATGGTAAGAGAACACTTCAATACAGTATACAAAAAAATTGTAACATGCTACCAACAAGTATTAAAAAAAAAATAATTAATTTTTCAAGCTTAAAAGAGAGACGCGTGCTTAGAACTTGGTTGCTAGGGCGTGATGTATTATATTGAGTCTAGAATTGTATTTTTATTTATATGTATTTTACAATTTTTTGCGCTAGAGTATGTACTGTATACTTTTATTTTTAGTTGAACATGTATTTATGCACCTACTGACGAGTTGCAGTAGGCAACTCAGTAGGACATGTATTGTTTTTCTTTTATGTATATATTGAAATAAATAAATTAAAAAATTTAAAAATCCTTTTTTGGTGTTTTTTTGCAGTTACAGAAAATACTAGAAAACAATCCCCCGAATGAAAGTCGTCATCTTTTCCAACCCATTCCGTACCATCGATTCCGATAGGGTCGTGCGCACTTACCAGGGTCCCATACCAGCACAGGAGGCAGAATACTTTGGTCATTATAAGGGGGAACCTTTTTATGGAAAACTGCGAGAACCCGCCACGGTTCAACACCCTTGACACTTGTACGTCTTTATGTGATCCGGTGAGAACACGCGGGTGAGTTCTATTATGTATCAACACAGCCTTTGGAATTTATTGTAAACTGCTTGAGCGCCCGTGAATAGAGATGCCAGACCAAATCCATTTCATAACGACTTAAGCCTTCCATTCTTCTACCGAACGGCGGCGGTGGATGAAAATTAATAAATGTAATGGTACCTATAAAATCATCATATCAATTTAAGAAATTCCTTGCTGAAATCTAAAAAAAATAAAAAATTAGTTCCTACCTAAAATCAATCAGTTTTCTTTCAACTACATTATAATATAATTGTAAGAATCCGACATAACCCTTAAAAATTTTAATAAAATATTTAGTAATTTAATTCGATTTTTAACTCACGTAATGTTTTCTTCACCTAAATGTTTTTTGATCCACATTAATCATCATCATCATCATTCCATATCCGTTCTCTATGAATTCCCAAACTGCCACCAAAGTAAGCGATCAGCCACCAGATTCCGTGTATCCTCCAAAGTCAGGTCTAATTTTCGTAGTTCTGATATCGACTATCGACGGATTGACGTATTGTCACATATATATAAATAGACGTACTTATATTTTCTCATCCCTGCCTTAAAGAAAGGTTTGAAATTTCAATAAAATTTTGTTGCATAAATCATTTCATAATAATATCAAAACAGCTATAAAAATTGTCAAATTCAGAAATATTTTTCGAAAAAAGGTCTTATGTCAATAATACAAATAATACGAAAAATGCATCCAACGTAAAACGCTTTTCTTCTTGTATCTCGAGATTTTTTTTTTTGGATAAAAGCTGTTTGTCCATCAAAGCAGAAAGTGTTTCTTTCATCCGATTTGTCTATTCGCACCCACAGCCTCGGATTAAGGAACCCATCTCTTGAAGAATAGGCGCTTCGGTTCCCCCTTTGTAATATTGATAGGCGTAAAAATTGCATTTTGCAGGGGGATCCATACATACATATCCGGAGATACTCGCTCCAACCCTAGCTTAGGTCGATATATAAATAAATGACCAGCGCCTTGGATCTATTTCGCATTTCTACCGTTTAACGATATACGGAGAGGGTCGGAGATAGCTCCAGTGGTATTGCACACACTACGTGAGATGATTTTCATTTGTCTCATTTTCGTATTTTCATGGAATAATTTACTCCTAGATGTTTACTAGAAATCCTTTTAACTAATTTCATTTAGAATTTATTTTCCATGTGAGAAATTTACCTGAGAACATTTTGATAAAAAACTAGTTGAGGAATGTAAATAGGTAAATTACAAGACACGATCTTATAAATGAAAAGCTTTTATGCATTTATTTAATCTGAAGTATTTTTTTAAATATCAATGCTTTTTCTAAAATTTACTTTACGAAAGCTTTCAAATGGCTTTTTTAAAATTTAACAAGATATATTGGATAACATTTTTAATATTTAAAAGATAGCTGTAGATTTATGGATTTAGATCAAATTTGAGTATTTTATTAATTTGTTTGTATAATTTGTAACATAAAACAAAACCCGAATAACTAATATGTGTAATAGGATTTTTAATGTGACTTTTTTAAATAAAACTGTATTCACTTGTAGTTTATTTTCTCTGAGATATACATAAATATGTAGTATCTTCTTATACAATTGGTAGGAACCATTCTGGGATTTCTTCCTTGATTTCGTCGATAATGCACCCCATATCCGGTTCCAGAGGTGGCGAAACCGGAAAATGGTTTCATCAGATAGATCGATGGTTGAATGTTTAGGGCAGGAGGTTAAATGAAAACAGCCTCGTGACAAACGGCGCCCTTCTGGAGCGAAGCCGACGCCGACGCCTCGAAATATGTCAACTTCTGCGCTGACTGAAATTCAGAAAGCTTAGTCATTTGCAGGGCCTTTGTTTCGTAAATCATGAAAAATGTTTCAACTTGTAAGTGTAACAAAACATGTGTCAGGCGTATTTTTTATATTATTTTTCATTACTACCAAAAGACAATACCAAAAAACAATGAGCCAATAAATAATAGTTTTTAAGGTATAATTTTTTTCGGTGTAATTTCATAATAAAAATAACAAAATGCCATAAAAATTTAAAATACTTAAATAATATGATAAAATAAACACCTTTTTTATTGGTGTATTTTTCATTAAAATTCCTGTTTTAAAACTTCTTGAAAAGCGATTTTCCCTAGAACATAACAAGAAAGTAAAACTACCCTTACAATGACATGTTTTCCTCATTTGGGATTTCATCAGTAAGATTTATTTCATGAAAGGTGTAAAAAAAATTACAAATTCAATAATGGTGATACACAATTGATTTTTTCTAAAGTTATTATGAAATAAAAATGAGCACTTTATATCTAGCTGCATAATTATATTTAAAAGCATGTTGTATACTGAGTTTTACCAAGTAAGTACACTTTAAAAAACATACTATGTACGTATGTACCTATAAAAAGAATGTGAGTGAATATATATATGTATGTAACACGGCCGCGGCCCTATTCTGAAGTTAAAAAATAGTCTGCCCGATGTAAAAATGTAATGGCGTTGGTCTTCACAAATTGCATTCCATTTCGGATGTCATGTCACGGGGAGACAACGGAATAGGGTAGCACGAGGACAGGGGTAGAAAGGGAGACAGATGGGAATCGTGTGAAATATTCTTGTAGGCTTATTCATGGGAAACATTTTTGCTTTTAATCGGCGAAAAATTTAATATACCAAACAAGGGCGTGAAAACCAATATTTCAATTATTTTTTAAAAATTATAGCTGTTATTTATCCGCCTCATAGTTATCGCGTTGAGCTACTTTGCTGAAGTCCCTGGTTCGATTTTCGAGAATGTCATAGTGGCAGCCTCCGTAGCATAATGGCTAAGACGCTGGACTCAGGGCGTTCCGAGTTCCGGGATTGATTCCCGGTGAGAACACTAATCAAAATTATTTTCTCAAGCCTGTCAAGCCCTCAAGTCAAAATATAGGTACTGAAATTTGTGAAGGAATACAATATCTTTTGCACCATAAGCTGAAAATAACGAAAGAAAGAGAGAAACCGTTAATAAAATGGAAAGAGAGAAATGGTTAATAAAATGGAAAGAGAGAAACCGTTAGTAAAATGTGATTTGATTAGACTCTATTAAAACTCAAATCTGGTAACTTCATTCAGTATTGACTAATCAGAAAATAATTATAAAAAGTATTTTTTGACGTTTAGAGTTTTATTAGGTAGATGGTTTAGTAAAAAAAAAACATTATTTTAACTGTAAGAAATGGCCAATGTACTGGAAGTAATGGCCAAAGATCATATTATTATAAATATGTTCACTTTTTATTTAAAAAATTCTAAAGTTTTTTTTAATAATTATAATTGTATTAATCGATAAAAGTTGACCAAAATATAAAAATCTAATTTATTGATTAAACCCAGAAAAAGGCAACATTTTAAAACAATATTATTTTTGGTACCCCTGCAAATTGATTTAAAAACTTGTCTGCTAACGCCATCTATCCGCTTCAGCTGTAGTTAACATCAAGAATTCAAATTCAAATAGCAACAGCGTGGGGTAATTTCAAAAAAATATTCTGTCATAAAAGTGTTCCCGTCAAATTCATAGTTTGGTCGTGACATATTGAATCGAAATCGTTATGTTGACGTACTACATAAAGGTATCTATATCTTTATATTTTCCTATATAATATCGCATATAAACGGTAATGGAGGTACAAGATTTCTTCTTCTTTCGCCACGTTCGCTCCTATGTGGAGCATGTGGACATCACTAGATCCCTCCAGGAGACCCTGTAACCAGCCAGCTCTCTTGTCTCCTCCCACGTCAGGCCCGTATCCATCAGCTCCGCCAAAGACATCCTTGGGATGGTCATCGGCGGTCTGCCAGGACGGTGGGATCCTGCAGGCGTAGAAGAGGCAGCTCGGGTTCAGGCTCTCCCGAGGCATCCGGAGTACATGCCCAAGCCAGGTCCATCGCCGCATCTTCACGACCCCAGTTATTGGAGGTTGCTGCGTCCGTTCCCTAACTTCAGCGTTGGTTATGAAGTCAAACCACCTAATGCCTAGAATCCTTCTCAGACACTTATTCTCAAAGCTCAACAAGCGAGCATTCTGAGCTTTTGTGCGGTGCCAGGATTCTCATCTATAAAGGAGCACCGGCACAATACAGGAGTTAAGGAGTCGACATTTTATTTTGACCGAAACTGCAATTTTATAAAATTGTGTGGGTCAAGCATTCAAAAATGTTACGAATTATATTTTTTAAGAGTCAGAATACTTAAAATTATTTTATATCCCAAGACCTCGCTTAAAATAGATTGCAAATAATGTATGTTCTCTCTAATAAAATAATAAAAATATTAACTTTGATAAACGTAGGTATTTGTGTTTACTAAAATATGTAGCCCTTACATATTAAAAACAATAATCATGATAGAATAAAAATTTGCACATCTGTACCTTAGGTGCATTGGTACACCGAGAGCAGAGGTTATATTGTCAAAATTTTAGAATTTCGATGATGTTGCATACATACACATAAGAAAATACTCTTTCTAACGAAAAGAGTTAAATTATTTTAACAAAAACTTTATTTTACTCTCTCATAAATACGTTAACACAAATAAATTATTTTGTTACGTAACCAAAGCATTGAAAGTATTAATAATGTATTTGATATGAACATAGAATAATGCCTTTAATAATGTTCCACTAACACAGAAACATGTCTCCAGTAATGATAAAAGTAGACAAATGGTCGCTTATTCGCTTCATTATTTGATAAAGGTTTAGTAATTACTGAGGTGGCATGATATATGGACATCGATCGGCCAAATTGGCTACACGAACTGAACATTGTTGTGTTTTTATTCCCGTATTTTCATTTTCCTCTGGGAAATAAAACAGTACTAATAGGTCCTGAGAGGAAACATAATATTCTTAATGTTATGTAATAATTACAACCGTAATGATAACATTTAGGTTGTATTGAAAAAGCGTAACATTACTTGGTCATTAGAGGGCACTAAATTAAATTATTTACAAAATAAATTTGAGATTGAGCCCATTAGAAGCAAAATCAGCAAAGTCCGTGTTTTGTTTAAATCATAATATCCTAAAACTAATAAACATTGTACGATATTTACACGTATTCTCGTAACATGCATTCAATATTCATGCTACGTGACTTTAGTGTGCAAATATTATAATTTTGTGAAGAGTTATTAAACAATATGAAGAAACTGCATACAAAGTGTTTAAAAAGTGGGTAAATACGTAGCGTTTTATTAAAAATTTAAAAAAATGGGTAGGAATGCATTCTTTGATTAAGGGAAACATTTTTCCAAAATATTTTAAAAATAATATGTGATTAGTTTTGGGTACGAACAAGTTGTATTTTTACCTTTCTCAATCTAAACATAAATTAAAATTTAGTAGAATAAAATTACATACAAAAAATGGAATCCTAGAGCAAAGAAATATTACATTATATTAGAGTATTAGAGGGGTAGCAAAAAAACATAAAAAAAATATAAAAATTTGCGACATATTTATTTCAATGTGGATTTCCACATTATAAATGTCTTAACTCATTAATTCAACTTTTTTTAACTTTTTACCACGTATGTTAAGATTCCGCTATAATTAGTTAAAATAAGAACATTTCATACGCGATACCTTGGATTTATATTGGGCGTACAACTGATAATGTTTCCTACATATAAAATAAATGAGAATAATCTAAATTTACTGCACTTTATGTACCAATGCCCTACACATTTATTTTAAGAACATAAATCTCAAAAAGTAATATTAATATTATGTATAATAAGCACGTTATTTACGTGGTCTAATGATCACGGGATGATTATCAATCTTAAAGTTTCTCTATTGGAAACGTTACACTGTCTTTAATACGGCGAAATCGGATATCGCTGGGCGGCTAGCGGCTGGGCGGCAATCTCTGTAAACGTTTTTTAAATATTTGGGCTTTTGTTGGAAGAATAAAACAGAGCCCCCTGAAAAAATATAAAGGAACTGACATCACGTACGTTTGTTTTGTACGAAGGCTGATAGGCTTTAGAAAAAAGATCACAAAAGAGTCAGTGTCCCTTTTAAGGTTGCAGTGCGGGAGAAACGCAAGGGTATAAAATCTTTTAGAAGATTCCAAATACTTGTAATTCCAGCCTCTGTAATTGCTACAAAAGATACGGATGAAGTATTGGTCGTAGTTTACAATTGGTTTTTTGGAATACCAATAAAAAACTCTTGATAAGAATCAAAGTAATTGGAGTACGTTCATTTATACTATTTTTTATTTTAAGATGAACTAACTATGCATACTTTACATTTTAAACATTGGGATGTATATATTTTTTTTATCAATCTCTTTTTTTCTTGTTCATATGTAGTTTTTTAATAGTCAATCCTTAGCATGTTTATGCGTGATTTGTGATTCATCGGAAATCTTGAACGGAAGATATATAAAAGCTTTTAATAACGATGTAGCCTTCATTTAAATTTAGAATGATTATTGATAATTTAACATTTTATATATTTAAATCTTTGTGTTGTGGTTTTATATTTTGGTGATTTTAAGACCGACCTGTTTCGCTCAAAATTTTTTTCAAAATTTAGTATTTTACTGAGAGAAAAAAACTGCGTTAGTTTAAAAGCAAAGATATCCTTTCATACATTTTAAGGACTTTACATATTTTTCGGTGTGACTAGGATAAAACAAAACCCAGGCATAAACTAAATTTAAACATACGTAAATCTTTTTACTAACATACTTGCAATGCGCAATTTAATTGAAAAACGTATTTCATGAGTCCGATTTGCTGGCCTTGGACGGGTCAGTAATTATACGGAATTAGGGATATTATTTGGTGAATGCGTCTAGTCTAACCCTACGAAGGGGCGAGAGTGCTATGATAATTTCGTACTGGTCATCACATTTTTGGTCGCAGAGTTAACAGAAAATTGGCTCCCTTTTTGGTTTCATCCTTTGTACACGCAAGTCATCTAAATATTTATAACACATTAAACTATTGCAAAATAACTACATTTTGAATGAATGCAAATTACTTTGTAGACAATTTACTGCTGGGATTATCCATGCTGGGATGATATCAGATAGTTATTGATATCTCAAACAGAGACATAGAGAACTCTGGGAAAACGCTATGTGGTTATATAGGCGTTGACAGGGCTTATGGACATGTCATTGGCTGGGTTTAAATAAAGTGCTCTACTATATCTCTCTCATCAGATTTATCTATTTATTTAATTTAGTTGATTGATTTACGCCTATTCGGCATATTACAAAATTTAAAACAATTCATATCACTAAAAATGGTACTACAACAGTTACAATTAATACAATAGAAATAATTACAATTAGTAGAGTCCGGTTAAAATGTGTAGGTATCTTGGGAATTCAGATGGAATATTACAGATGTCACTATAGGGAAAAAATATTACAAATATTAAAAATATCTGTCGAAATTCACAATCTCGCATGTGGATTCTTCTGTACAAACTCATCGTATATCAATGTTTCAAAAATTTGTCATTACATGGTTGTCAAATGATGGCGGGTAATGGGAATGTTGTAATACATCCAAGAGGCAAACTTACCCCAGCCAATTGACTGGTCCAGAAGCCCTGTAAAGCCATAGACAAATCCCAAATTGGTTTGCCAGCTGTTTCTACTGTCTCTGTTGAGATATCATTAATATCTAATGCAAACTATATATTTCGTGGGTATAAAAAAATATATGCTTTAGATATACTCAAATTCACTACTAGGGTTATCTCATGCTAAGCAGGAAATTCTATTGTTTTTGTATGTCATCTTTCCCTATGTGACATACGGGTTACCAGATTTATAAATGTGATATTTAGATATTATAGCATCATCATCATCATACCATCACTGTGGAGCAGTTGGACTTCACAAACTGCCTCGCAGCAGTCAGTTCCCGTGAATCCTCCCAGGTCAGGTCCGCGTCCCCATAGCTCTGACGCTAAACTGTCGACGGATCGGACAATATATTTATCTTAAAAATATATTAATAAATAGAGACATTATAATATAATACAATGAATTCGACATAAGTTAAATAGCCGTAAAATTTTTCATATTGTTGCGTAACAGGCACTCATTTTTTAGGACTAAAAAATTATCGATCATGAATAAGAAATAAACCGTTGAGACAATCCATGCAAAAGGGTTTTGCTAATATTTAGGTTCAAATCATTCCAATTTTGTAAAACTTTAGAACAAAAATGGATTCAATTACTTCATGGGCTAAATACCATGACATGAATGTCTAGTTATATACATTTTTAATTCGAAGATTTATTAACAAAATACTTCATAATGTACTTATGCACACTACTATTAAAGTGTAGTTATCCGTTTGAGATCTAGTTCAAATTTTGGTTAGAGCTAGAGTCTACCGCCACATCCAAAGCTGAGTAGTTTTTGTACATACATTTTTTATAATAAATACTGAATTAATCATTCCAATACTGATTATTGTTTTTTTTTGTTAAAATCATGTTTCTAAAAATTATACTATAAATGCGAATCATAGCACCTCACAAATGCTCAGAATGATTAGTTGCTGAATTTTTAAAGTATACTAGGCATTAGAAGGGTTGCATTATTAACCAACGTTGAAGTACGTGAACGGACGCAGCAACTCCAATAACTAAAGTCGTGAAGGCACGGCGCCGGCGCGTGGTGGTAGACCTGACTTGGGCCGGATACATTGAAAAAACCTCAACCCGAACTGTCATTCGCTGTTCCCGCAAGAATTTTTTTTTTTCAAAATTGAAGTTTTTTTGGAGTTTAGTAGTAAAAAAATAATGTTAACGCATATCCATTATCCTAATAACAATAGATTCCGATGAAGGTATTTCATTATTTTCAGCTAAAATCACAATAAGCTGCTCTTTTAACTTTTCCTTTCCTTTCTTTATTTATTTATTTATAAGCTGTTAAAGATTATTATTCGAACATAGCATAATGCGAAAAATCATGAAATTCCCGCTTAAGTTGTTAATGAGTGCGGTAATTTAATTAACCAGCATAACACACCCGAGAAAATTCCTTTCTAGAATGTGCCAGTTCAGTATTCAGCCTAACAAATGATCCGCCCTTTTATTAAACTGATCGCGTGCCGGTTCACCGTAACCACTATTTATAAATACTAAAATACCCCAAGATTTATTCAACCACTGAACAATTCATATACCCTTTTTTTTATCGAATTAAAACGGGGCACTAGGAACAAAAGGTTCTACGAAACACCCTGACACGCAATTGAATATGCACCCTACTGCAGTAAAAAATACACGGCATTTTGGATTATTGGAAGCAAATAGAGCTTTGGTATGAAATCAAATGCTTCAAAACTGGTTTACATAACGCTGACGTCAGAATAATAGCTGTAAAACTAAAAGCTCTCATGCTAGTCATTCAAATAATCTATTAATTAGATTATTTTGATTTGGTGTTTGTACCCAACGACCACATTAATTAATTATTGATTAGATAGGTATTTTATATACGTGATTCATTAATTAATATATTATAAACCGAGTTTATATATCATAAAATGTTAAAACCGAGTTTATTTCTGGTTTCTATTTACGTTTGGATGACACGTATGCAATTTTACGTTATGGATTAAACCATTATAAGTGTCACTACTCTATCAATTAATTATCATAGGCGTTGTTTCTTTTTAATGTAATACTGACGAATTTAATTTAACAAACTGTAATTCAGTATATTTCTAAGGCATTTGCTTTATCAGAGCTTAAAATATGACCAAGAGTTCAAATGACTGATTTCATTTATTTATTAACACCTCAACAAGCCAGAAAGCCTTAAGAATAACAGAGAGAATCGTCACAAACACACATGCTTGAGAAAAACTACTTATTATTTTTCTGTTCAGTGACAAAAAGATAAATATTTGATAAAATTTTTAAATAAATATTTGGATTCAACAGCGGCTGCTGCAAGTTTTTGATTCGTTGGATGTTGCGGTCATAATATGAACTAAAAGGGAGTACAATATATTTTCTTAGTGAGTACCTACCTACATACTGTTACTATAGGAAAACACAAGCTCATGAAACGTTTCTCACAAATAAATATTTACTTGGCTATTGCAGTCAAATTTTCCGGCCGTCACAAAATCAGCAATCATTTCATGTGAAGAGTGCCATTGTGCTCGTACGTGGAACATTCCATATACGAGGGGAGGCCCCTTCATGTTGGGAAATTTCTCTCTCGTTGGACGCAAACGATATTGGACATTTTCCGAGCCCATTTCCCGACCTCAGGAATAGAGTTGGTACGAGGTAGCTAAGCCATATAATGGAGGTAGCATTACTTCGTGCACATTTCCGCTCAAACCCTTTTCTTTGAGAGCCACAGTGAAACAAATCTAGAAATATACTTAAACCCCCTGCAATCTATTCCCATTAGAAACGGTGTTCCATAGACAACAGATTGTGGTTTTAATTTCATCTACAATTTGTTTTATAAAAATGTTTTTTTTTTTATCATATTTATTTCACTTTCCTAGTACTAGAAAAAAAATTACAGCTAATCAAACAAAAATAAGTAGTAGGTGTTAATCTTTAAATTGATTTTCGATTTTTGTTTTATCCCGGGACATTAAGCAAAAAAATAAGAACCAAAATTCTTAATTTCAACAAAACAAAACAAACGCAACTTCAAATATTTACTTCAATCTAAAAACGAACTCGTGAATTTTCTACAGCAAAAAGTTTTGATTTGAGTCAAACCAAAATTAACCTTTATACAGTACATTAATGTTAACAAAATAAACGAAATTTAACAAAACAGCGCCGCCGCTGCCGCCGGCGCGGCGGTGAGTTCTCAATGCAAGTTAGTAGAAATTCAAGAGAAGTTTCATAATACTATATAAATCAGTAGACAAACAAAGCCAGATAACTAGTCTCAGTTTAGTTTCGCAATCCAATCATCATTCGTGCTTAAAGCTCCAGAATCCATTTCCATAACACTTGGAGCTTTCGTTCTATAGGACTATAGGGCCATAGGCACCTTATGCCGTCCTGGGAAAGTAATTGAAGTCACAAAGAGGCTTACGGCGACAATATATGACGGTGCAATTTCATCGTCCTCCATTCGATCCAATAGTGCAAGAATAGCATTTATTATACCTTTAGCAGTTTAAGATATTATTCCGTTTGAATTGTGCAAAGCCTTCCCTCCGACCGGAAGCTCTATCCGGAAACGGAAAAAGTTATCAGAAATATCCGGTCGTTGGGCGACACTTCAATTAAGTTGAAATATTAGAAAATTCCGCCACAATTAAATACGAAATCTTAGATTATTTTTCTTTCATGGAATATAAAGAGAAATATGTCGAATCGTCATTTCAATTTTACTGTTTTTTTTTAAATAAGATATGATAAAATTAAATTCACATTTATGATATTAAAAACCAACGCGTACTGTATAATTTTAATTGAATTCTGTGTAGACCAAAGTACAATTAAAAATTTTAACTTATGAAAATTTTGTAAAAAAATATTAATTCAAATTTATACTGTTACATGGCTTTGTCATTGGCTATAACAAACTCTCAAGATAATTGAAGGTTAAATAAACATCCCGTTTTTTTTTAACTTTCAATAAAAATCTATATCTAATACCAAAATAGTTTAAGACGCAAATTTTATTTTTATTATAATTTTGTAATTTTAATTCACTGAAGTTTTGCTAATTCCTATGAAAACAGGAAGGCTAGAATGTTAAACTTTTACTTAGAGAGTTGAAAGTATCTTTGAACCTAAAAGTAAGTGCTCGTATCCAATTTTTTTTTTACAATTTGGCGTTTTCTCAATGGGAAGTAAAAATAAAAATAAAATTGTTATGGGCAAGAAAGTATTGCAAAGCCAATAAATTGGTGTAAACAGGAATAAATAAAGTAGGTATGAATTTATAGTCAGCTTCGTCTTGTAACTCACAAGTTATGAATATTTTTTAAATATAAAAAGTTGACATGTTTGAAATGAGAGTCATCTGTCAAATATAAATAGGGTGTTCAGATTGTCCACGGTGCAAGTTTGCATGACGTGACGTCAATATAACTAAAAATCACTCAGTAGGGTGACATTGCAGTTTCCAGTCATATGTCACCACAAGAGATTGCCAAAATGGCTCCTGAGAAATGTTCATCAATCTCACTCAATATCTAGCCGTCAATACATTGTGGTGAGCTTTTATAGTTTTTTGTGACCACTACCCGAAGTCTCCTGACCTCCGCTCCGCCTCCGGGGAGGCAGGAAAGATGATTTTTCCGAGGAGGGGAAATTCTAGGGGTGATTTAGAGAATGTTTAGGTACTTTTCTTGAGACAAAAACTTATTCGGTCTCAAAATATACAAATGTGTTGAGTATACCGCCACATATTCCGGTTATGAGTTAAATCATTTTCATCAGCTAATAAAAATTTTTATAAAATTAATCTTTTGACTGCTTATAAATTTAGAATGTATCACACGAGTGCTCCCGCCACTGTTTATAACAAGACTATAACAAATACCATGTTTTAAGGGTTTGTAGCATTTTTTTTTACATAGTATAATTGTCATTTTTTTAGATCTATGGAATACCTCACTGGTACAATACGCCCTTGCTGAGGTATTCATTTACAATACTTTTTTTTCCTTGTAGGTAGTAAAAATTAATATTATAATATTAAATACCTATTTTGGTGGGATAACCATCTCATTTCTCTGGGCCCATCTCATAAAGCCACTTTTTCGCCAGACAAAATTTATTTTTAACCTTCTCTAATTTTTTTTCAGGTGGGATACAATTGTAAATTCTGGGAGTTAGATATAATACTAGAAACGAAGGAATTACATTACGACTTTTTACGTTATCTTTAATGACGTCATTTACAATTTTTTTAGGATATATTTTCTAGATCAAATTAATAAGGTCGTTCCAACTCTAATCGAATCTAACCCAATTCACTAATATCGTCTTTTTTGTAGGATAAAGATGAATGTTTAAAGATTTTTTTAGAGTAAATAAGTAATTAAACATACTATATGACTAGTTAAATTTAGTGAGAATTTTGATATGAGCCGAGATTTTGGTAAATCTGGATATGCTCCACTTCTTGGTGAAGAAGTGGAGGATTATTACCCGAAATAAAGAGACTAAACAGAAATATTTATAATCAACCCTGTTATATTTTATTATGATTACACCACTTTATTTGATTCTCTTTTCTCTCTAGTCTTCATTTTCTATAAAAATTATCCGGCTTACACACGATAATTTTGGTTCCAAATATTTTCCCGCTTAGAAAAGCGATACTATTCGTTAAAATATCGTATTGGAACAGTAAAGGCCAGTACTGTGGTTCCCAATACACTGTCGTTCCCCTCTGTGTATTTTGCTCCTGAGTAAACAGCTGATACGTTTATTGTATTGTTTCGTGTTTGATATATATAAATTATTCTGACATTAATTATACCCAAACCGTTTGTTGGTATTTGCGTATCCGGTAAAGGGTATAATTGCAAGATACAGAGTCGATGAAAGATATATTAAGACTGAAATGAGTTTTACTGGTAAATTAAAAATCACATAATATGAATATCTTTAAAAAAAAAGTCTTGTGTTATTCTACGTTTTGTTGCTTGAAATAAAATTTATCACTCGAAAATAATATGAACACATGATTAATTATATTACACAATCTTACTGTAGCATATGTTTATTATAAAATGTACGATATATTTCAAAGTCACCATGGTTAATATTTATACTATTACATAAAGTGTATTTCAATAGAAATATCAGTATTATCGACGTGCGTGAATTAGAAGATGTATAAAAGTGGAGGAAGCAAGGGAAGTGTGCAAGAACAGAGTGGAGTGGCGTTCTATACTATACTCTCTGCCTACCTCTTTCGTTAGTTATTTAAAAGTTTGTTGTTCCACTAAGTAAAGCTGAAAGTGTCACACGATTCTAAAATTGTTATTGTTGGATGGCGGATTAAAAATTTATCATAGAAATAAAAAATACCTTAAGGGCCGGATTTCAGATTCATTTTTTTCTAACAATTGTTTCAACATAACTCAAACAACAAAAAATATGAAATCTTGATTACTGATTGCCCTTTAGTTTTGTCGGAATTAAATTACTTGAAAGAATTCTCACCCATATTTTTATTTATTTGAAACTGTATCGTGATGCTTATTAAAATATTTTCGATAACTTCCGTCCCTCGGTCAGCGGTCAAAGTACCCCTGAACTTTATTTGAAATACTCGGAGTATGAAAATATTTAGTTTCCCGTAAGGGATGGAATATTTTCTTGAGAATTTTTGTCGTTCAATGTGCCTCGGGACCTGGAATTCCGTTTATGAATATTTACGTAGAACGATAAAAGAAGGGCATAAGCAGAGTCATCGAGTTTTATTGGAAAATGCAAAATAGCTGAGTGGACAAAGAAAATGAAAAAGATACTCGGAGAAGTATGTCGATACTGATTGAAGTGGAACCCATTGAATTTAGATTTCAGGAATTGAATCTCCGGAAAAGTGATCTAATGAAGACCCAATTAGGATCATATTTGCTAATCAGTGCCATCCCAAGTGGTAACGCCGCGCTGGTTTTAGTTTTATTATACACACATATTATTATTTTATTATATTATATTTATTCCCCCCGCACCTCACCCCTTCGCTACCTCAATCCCTTTCCCGCTTCCCGCGTCAGTAGTCGTAATTTGACCTACCGCACCGCAACGAAGAACCTTGCTCTCGTCTCGAGTAATATCGAAATACCTCGCCGTGTCTTGCAGATCGATCTGTGAAGAAGAAGTACTTTTTACCGCCTGCCTGATCAGTGAAAGTGAAGTGTCGTGTGCGGCGAAAAGAGCTCCAGCCACAAAGGTAGGCACTTAGAACTTTCTGACGCAAATCCTCGATCCTCGGGCCTAAAAACCATCCGCATTTCCTCCACCAAGGAAACAATATTTATTTCTAGTTTTCACATTATTGTTCAATATTAGGTACTGAAGATGCAATCCAATTTTATAAAATCGATTTATTAATAATAGAAACTTGAAGTTCATATTATTATTATTATTCTGCAATTAAAAAACTCAATTACAAGGAGATAATTTTCAATCGATAGTTACTCAGAAAGTGATGGCAAAAAGCAATTTGCATTATTTTGATTGTGTTGTATTTCGCTTCTGCAATGGTGTTTATTATTTATATATTTTTCTCGTTCAAAATCATACTTACATAATAAATATTTTTTACTGCCTAACAAGGTAGTCCTGTTTTAAGGCAATAATTTAGATACATACATTTGACTACACACTTTAATTTTCAGATGTATGTAATTTAATATGAATTTTTAACGCTTAACTACAAATTATCTTTTAAGAAAAGTATTCATTTTTTTAACTGTAGCAAACTTAATAACGATACTGTGTAAATATTTAAATGATAATTTCTGGAAAACGTTATTATATCAAGAATATTATACTAAAAAGAACTCGATGTTAGCTTTTCAAATATTCTCTACGAAGAAAATTTTCAAAGTCGTTTCATTATAAGCTCTCTTGTAATTTAATATAACGAATCTTCTGAGAAGAGCTAATATTGATTATTGTGTTTTATTTAATATCGGCAAATAGGGTTTGTATAAAGTTTCCAATATTCGCTGAAGGATAACCTAAACCACCCCAAGATGAATCGATTGTCCATACTTATTGAGAACTTGGGGAAGTTTTAAGTACTCGGCCCGACCTTTGAATCGAACTTTCAATTGATTGATCCCGAGTCTACAAATATTACCATCAAACAAGAAATTATTACTCTAATAGACGATGAATTTAATTTTAACGGAAAACCGCAAATCCTTTAGGATTAAACAAATTTCAACAGATTTCAAAAATTCAATGGTGCATAGGGCAATGCATTGGTACACCAAGTGCAGTATCATAAAGCAAAGATGATCAGTCTTACGCTTCAGTACCAGTCCAAGGATAACACATAAAAAAATAAATATACAAGCATTAGAAAATAGAAGAATATTAAATGATTTGCTCTTTCTGTTCAAAGTATTAAAATCTATGTTTGATTGTTGTCAACCAACAAATTTAATTAGTATACGAGTGCCTGGTCGAGTAACCCGTAGTAATGCACTATTTTACTGCAGCCAATCAACGACCAATTACAGTGCAAACTCATCTATACGACGAATGCACGCACTGGCAAACAAGTATGCTAATAATATTGATGTTTTAAACACTAATCTAGTTCATTTTAGGGAGCAGTGTCTGGATGCCATCTCTGGCGGAAATGAATAGTTAGTGTGCCATTTATATTATTATCTTATTGTATTTTTTAGTGTACCACTTGCTCCATTTAATATCATATTGTATTTTTTTCTTAGCATAACTTTTATGCCAAATTGAATATCTATGAAATGTATGTATTTTCTTTTTCATGTATCTAATAAGTAATTTTTCATATATGTAATTACTTACTGTGTAACTTTAAAAAAAAATATGTAAAAGCCCTACGGGCGTTAAAACAATACATAAAAATATATACATATATATTAATATAAAAATCAAATGTAAATAAATTCTTCATGTTGACCCCCTACGGGAATCGAACCCGCGATCTCATACACGGTAGCCAAATGCGCCACCACTATGCTATGAACGATCACCAATGTAGTAAACTTCATGAGCAGCGGTGCGATGATCATTAGGCTCGGTGCACAACGCTACCACTGCAACACCAGCCTACTCAATCTTTAATAAACATTCTCTCCTTACCCCGTTCACCACATAACCGCCTTATTTATCACAGCCAGTGGTTATTAGTTAGTTCGCGATAACGACTGAGATGGTTCAAATTAACGCAACGAGGTTGAAATTAATTACGCGTGCAGGTGATTTGGACCAATAGGGATGCTGCCCCTACCTCCGCCGATGGATGGATATCTACATACATATTGTAACTACCCTGGGGGCCTAATATGCACGGAACAAACGCTTTCGTTTCGCAAAATATACAACTGATTGAACGAATGTGCCGTAGAAATGCGTAGAGTTTATGAAGGGTGTACTACCTACATGCATTACATGATTACATGCATTTTATTAGAATAGGGGGATAACGAAGTAACATATTATTATACATGGAGTAATAAAACTTGTAGTACAACCCAAAAACTGGTGAACCTACATCATATTTGGAGTCAAATGTGTAATATGACTTTTTAATCTGAGCTTGAAATTATTTTTTCATCTCAGATAAAAGCATGCTCAGATTAAGTAAATTGCAGAAATTCTTGCTGAAATAAGGTTTTTTATTTTGTTTTATTTATGGAAACTATTAATTTGACTTTGACAAATCATATTTGACAAGAATTTACGCCTTCGTACTCAATTTTCTCGAAAACTATGGGCCTATATAATAAAGTATTTCTCGAAAATCAAATTTAAAAAAAAAACTACAAAAAATCGACTCCAAATAAGACGTAGATTCACTGTTTTCCGCTTGTTCATCGAGTTTTGTTACACCGTGTACATGTATCAAGGATGCAAATTTCTTAATATGGCGTTGAAAAAAAAAATCAATATTTGATGGACTTACTTTATTTCACATTCACAGATTTTTGTAATTTTTTTAAAATACGAGTATATGTAAGTAGATTAAAACAAAAGGCGCTTTATTTCATAATTAAGATCGTTTCCGTCACACTTATTTCACTAAGCATTTACAAATATGTTAGTATATTATTATGTTAGCAAGCAAAGGCAGAATAATTTAATTTACAAAATCGACAATAATGTTTTTTTCATTCAATATTTATGTAAGTGCCTCGGAAACAACATAATATACCATAAATCTGAAACATTATGTTTTTATTCGGTATTATTTATTGTTACCTTAATCATAATAAAATAAATATATTTTTGAAAAACAAAAATGTATCGTATTGTGCAGTGTGTACTAGGGCCCCTGTACGTAGTACGTACATATCTACATATTAATGTAGAAGGGTAAGGGTTCGTATTGTTCAGAACGTGTGCAGGAACTAATATGTCCGATCTGGGAAGCAATTAATATGTATGATGCACCTTGGGGAAATGATACATACAGATAAATTAATGTATGGGTAAACAGTTATAAAACTTACGCTTCCCTTTGTTTGGATTAAGGCTGCTCTTGAGGACAGTATAAAAGATTGGTAAATTAAAAATTATGTTTTTGAGATTTAACAGCCACAAAGCTTCAAAAATAATATGCACATAAGTTGTTTTCTGGGAACACAGGCACACCAAATTTTATAAACAAATGGCTATCGGAATGCCCTCATTGCTTTTTAGCTTTAAAATTGGCAGTAAAAAATGACTGCTAAAAGCCTCGTTAAATTTCAAAGAATTTAGTAGTTTTAGGAAAAAATTATTAATCTTTGTTTTTAAAAATAAGCTTAAGGTAATGGTGTTCTCTAATAAGGAAAAATTCAATCTGTACCTAATGCTGTGTTCGTTTTACAGTGAACTTTAAGGGACGTAATTTTGTTTTAGCGGCTCTAGTCTAAGCCAGAAATCTCTTTATCTTTTGGCTGGCCGTTCATTGTTTATCGCCTCGGAGGCTGTATTCTGTGCACGTACAGTTTTATTACTGCACCTACAAACATACCACGGTTTACCCCGTGCCTAGTACCGGTACCCACACAACCGCGATATACTAGGAATACTGTACCTCTGAATACCGACTTACGAGTACCGACGTGAGTTCACTTTATCTTACCTGGAACACTGCGCCACAGACAAGAATTGTTCTAATATAAAAACTAAATTTTTCGTTCCAATGATAAACCCAAATAATATTGACTTTGGGGTAAATTTTCATCACCATCATCATTCCATATCCGCTCCCTATGTAGAGCGTACGAATTCCACATAGTGCCTCATACCTGTTTTTGCTTTTTCTACCGGGGAAATAGATTGATGAAGTTGCACTCACTCGGAAAACATTTTTTTAAATGTTAACTTATAAAATTACAAGTGGATCCGCCACGATGAGAACTCTCTGGGAACTTCGTCCGAATGAGGATCGGAAAAAGAACTTACCAGAACTGGTCTCAACAAGGGCAGGAAATGACGATGAAGGACCACCAGGAAAGGAGAAGTATCCTGGAATACTCTGGAAACACCACGTCGAACTGGCGCGGCGGGACACAAAACGAGGGGCAGCAGCACACTTTTACTCACTTTCACCGAGGGGGGTTTCGGGAATTGGTTTCTGGGAAGCTTGGAGATGGATTGCGAGTATAACGAAGGTATTTTGGTGGAAAGGATGGATGTTGCGAGGTCAGAGTAATGTTGCTGCGCTGAGCGGGTTTTCAAGACTGAATTGGAGTTGTAAAAAAGTAAGAAAAACGGAATGGAATGGGTGAAGGTAGGCAATAAATTTTTGGACGGAATTTGAACTACCTATCACCAGAGAGTATTAATAATGGCCAAACCAACAAGCGTAGAAATTATTAGTACGTAACTATGTGAAATTTGTTTATTCTTATTTTATCACGCGTATTACACAAACTTTTTTCCGTTTTTCGGTATTTGTAAAGAAGCGTATTTATTTATTACTGGAGCAGAGGTATTAGGCAACGTGTTAGTCCACTACTCGTAGTTTCGGGGTTACTAGAGGTAACTTTAAATGGGCAAGCCACGTGGATGGACCAGATCAATAATATAATAAATTTGGACAAAAGCGATAAAAATATTTTCTAACGTAAATCTGATGACTGATCGTGAAAAGCAAAAGTTTCTTAATAGATTAAGTATTTTTTTAATTTTCGCTATATATATAAAGTAATTTTTATATCCTGTTCTTTTGAAAAATTATGATACCTACCTATGATTATTTACTGCTTGTCTTGATATTGCCCACAATCTACCAGTTTAGTACAATTCAACTTCTAGATCCTAGTAAATTCAGTCAAATGAAGAAACAAATATTAATTTACTTAATAACTTGCTTAAGTAAGAACGCTTCTGCTAAGTTTTAATATTGCCTCAAGGGGTAAACCGATTCTATGTAAATCTGGGTTTCATAACTTATCTTAACTTTTGTTTCTGACTTGCAAGTCAATATTTATTGAAAATTTCATCCGCGTAATTTCTATAGACATTAAATTTAATGATTAAATAATTTATCGAAGCACAAATCGATTTTATAAGAATATGAATCTCCATCAAGCCAATAAGTGATTAAGTTTTTATCAAGAGGTAAACATACTACGTATATGTTCTGATAAGAATTAAAAAATATGTATAAACAACATTTTGAGTGTGTCCAAATACTTGTAAACAATTTTGATTTGTAGTTCAAAAATATGTATTTACTTAACTCAGATTACTTGGTGGTATTACTACATTTTGGGTGTGTTCAAATCTTGGATTTATCCCATGACGAGAGTAGGTGTATATTTCATTATTTATATATGTACAGAGATGAAGTATAATTTTTTCAAAGTCGGGAATATTCTGTCATTGTCTGGGTTGAGTGTCCGATTTACGTACTACAATATTCCCCATTACACTTATTAGCGAATATCCACAACAAGTACACACGTAGTAAGTATTTGAACACACCCAAAACGTTGTAATTTAAAACTCCTGGTCTAAATACAAGTCAAATAAATTGCAGAGTCATCTGCAGGCGGTTACTAGTAATTAATTTAACTCGGTAAGAGTCTTAATTATAAAAATGAAGTAATTTGCTGATAAAATACTTAACTTCATTATCAATGCATAGATGGAGCTAGTGTTACGCGCTTGCGAAAAGTTTTCGATCCGTAACATTAATACAAAATCAAAAATGTTACCTGGTGTGGATATTCGCTAATAAGCGGAATGGGGAATGTTGTAGTAGGTAAAGTGGCCACTCAACCTAGCCAATGACTGTTCATAAGTTCTGTAAACGCTTGAATATCCTTGATTCCCGAATTTGAAAAAAATCTACTTCATCTCTGTAGAGATATAAATAGACTATGGAGAGTATTTTAGCATTGTATCGAAAGAATTTTAGTTATAAAAAGTCTGCAGTTTTTCAAAACAAAAAATACAGATCTATTGAATTTGATACTATACCATAACAAACTTTATTTTATACTTATTGGAAATTATGATGTAAAAAAAAAATATAACTTCAATGTTTGAAGCACTCACTGTATACACAAATACAACTGACAATTTTAATTTCTTAATTTCTTATAACATAACACCAAAGATGAAGCAGTAACTCCTAAACCTGTTGACAGTATTTTAAAAAAAAAAAAAGAAGTGTTTAAAAAAAAAATTAGTTTTTTTTAAATACAAAAGAATATTATGGAAAGAAGGTTTCATAATGCTTTGCAAAATAAATTCTTGAAACAATTCCGAAATAGTTTCTACAGTAAAGCAAACACTCAGTAGCCACAAGTCATTTTAACTTTAAAGGGGAAATACATTTTATACACACGGTAAATAAAGAGTTGGCAAGATTTAAGATGAAAGTAAATTTAATTTTCAGTTTTTAAAACGCCCCTCAAACAAAAGTTGGTTCACTATCTTCCCGTAGAAGGGTAGGGCAAGAGTGCAGCCAATAGAGACCTCTTGAGTTTTGCAAATAGGCTGGTTTTTGTGCAATAGAATATTATTTCATAACTTGCTAATAAGAATTTCTTTTATTTGTTATGAACTTGGACACTTTGAATAAACAAACTCTTGCAGTTGAAAACAAAATATTATGGCGTTTACCCGCATTAAGATTTTTATCTGCAATTTCAATTTTTTTTTTAGAATACGTCATTCCTTGCCTATTTCACAATGTGACGGGTTCTTAGCGTCCTGAATCCCCTCAGAAGTGTACATTAGAACTACGGGACGTTGACCTGACTTAGAGGGTGCAAGGGAACGTGCTGCCGATTGCAAGTAATTTTAGGAATATTATCAAGTTAGATAAAATTATGTGTTCACAAAAATTAGATAAATAGAGAAAATTAACTAATTTTGTATTTTTAAAGTCTAGCATGTAGATATAACTAAATGTTATATGCAATTAACAACATAAGAACGTGTCAAATACTAACAGAAGGTAAATTTAGCTTCTATGCCAAGTTATGAAAAACCATGCCTTTATACGAGGATTAGTTTTCCTTTTTTTTTTAATAATCAATAAAAAAATTCTAGGATAAATATTTATTTGTTTAGGAGCTTAGTTTGTTTATCAATGTGTCACACAAACAATATATAAATGTACACACAGTAGCGCATCAATGTCATACGGCAAGGGGATCTCATGGGATTAGGGAAAAATGTCGCATGATTATAGATACCTGCATGCAAGTGCAGAGGTCTGCGATCACTACATATTCATTCCCCTTATAGTTCGGGGGGGTATTCTCGTGTTACTGAAACATCTCGCAAACAGCAGTTTGTCATCTGCGCCCCCGGGACCGGCAACTTGCGCGATATCTTATTTAACTTGGTATGTGGACTATTGTAGCAAGTTTCAGGGCGCCTGTATATCGACACGAAATTTGAATTCGATACTTTATAGCGTTTTACGGGAATATGTCCCGTATCAGACTTTATACTTAAAGTTTCATGTTACTTTGATAGCGAAAATCCTTTTATTGAAGCAAATATACCTCGTAAATAAAATGTATGGGAAATGTTATGTCTTTACTTTCTCGTTCGTTGTATTCATTGTTTTCATATTCCTTTCAATTTTTCCAGTTACTTTTTTAAAGCCAAACATTTAATATATAAACTTTTGGTAATTTTGCTCGTCGGCACTTTCTGTGCTTTATATTTAAATTAAAGATATAAAAATGTACGATACACATATAAAAGATTTATACTTTGAGAAAAAAAATCATGCCCTTTCACATGCTTCCTACATACGAAATTACTAATTCAATATTACATACAATTTTTGATTCAATGCACACAAACATCGAGACCACTTTTAATAGAGACGTTCATCAGCACAACACCCGTTCACGCAACAAAATACATTTAGAACCAGCAAATACAACCAAATTTGGTACAAGATCCCTAAAATAATACATAGCATTTTCCGAATTTAATTTGTTACCTGACATGTTTAAGATCCCTGTATCTAACTATCGAAACAGGACCTCTGATTTGAAAAAATATTATTTTAATCAAGTATTTTGAATGATACCTTTTCTACTTGCGTCGATATAATATATGGTTTTGCTGTTACTGTTATAATTCACTTTATTGTTTCTTTAGGTTTTATGTTTTCATTGGATTGGTTCTGTTTTTTGTATATTATATTGTGTTTTATTTTGTGATCTAAGTGATGTCAGTGCGTATTAGAATAAAATGAATAAGTGTTTTTTATTTGTCCCTAAATGAGTTTATTGTTAAAAACTCCTAGGGAGCATTAGAAAGAAAAAATTTTTTTTTTTTTTTTTTTTTTTTCCTATGTAATGTTATTTTTTATAATAAAAAAAAAAAAAAAAGTGAACCAATTTTCAGTCGACGAGAGTTTATAAAAAAAACAATGAGTGAATTAGCGGTACGTAAATTTCATAACCAAACTATTCTTAAAACATTAGGATCACCAATTTACCGTGGTGGAGTGGCTAATACGCAGGTTTTGCCTTTCCTGTTGAGGATCAAAACCACGACTATTTGCATGGTAAAGTAATGCGATATTTTCTGCGAAGTTTTTGAAATCACACCTAAAAAACTGATTATCCCAAAGTTAAAATGTCTTTTTTTCGTAACAGAAGTAAGATATGATGAATCTTAAGTAGGTTGGTAATGTATCCAGGGTGTTTAGCATAAACAAACATCGAAATAGAATTCATACCTTTGTATGGAAAATCATTGCCATTAGCACGCGTTAATTTCTTTGCTGGCAATGATTTTCCATACAAGTTTATGCTAAGCACCCAATATCCATACATTCTGTTAACCAGCTCCAAATAAATTGCAACGAACAACATTAATCTGACCGCTAATAGCAGCAAAGTGTGTTATCGAATTATCGCCTCGATGGGTAGTATCGTACCCCCATAGGTCATATAAACCATCCCTCTAGCTGTGGGGGGTATGGTTTAAACCAGGCTCGATACACATAACCAGGGAATTGATTTGGAATTAAAACATTCGTGGGAAAAGCTGCACGTGGCATTGAGTGCATGTAATCCAATATCAAACCGTAAACCGTATCATTGGTAAATCATACACGTGGAATTATATTCGTTATAAAAATTCACGTTATAAAAAATTCATTTACTTCAAATTTATAATAAACTGTTTTTATTCGTCTAATAATGAGCTCTTATTCGTCGTTCCGCATCATTAGATTAATAAAAGTCCAATATATATACAAATTTTCGAATTTTGTCATACATGGTTATCAGATGATGGGTGAAATGGGGAATGTTGTAATACATCAAGTGGCCACTTAACCCAGCCAATGACAGGTCATAATACTGTAAACGCATAGATAATCCACATTCGTTTTCCAGAGTTTCTCTGTCTCTGTTGAGATATTAATAATATTTTATATTATAATCCAATAATAATTTGTCCACAAGTATTTGTACACATTCAAAATATTGTTTTTATGTAATTTGAATCGGTCCCTTCGATCAATAATAAGGTCTAGATGGGGCATTCCAAACTTGAAAAATACTAACTTGCCTAGTGACCCACTGCGTCACCACTAGGCATCTACGTCACAAGTTTCAAAGTGTGAGTGTATTGGCTTACGTCCGCAGTTAGCACGGCTTGGATTCGTGAAATATTCGTTTAAAAAAATGCAATTTATGGTTAAGTGAAAAAGGAAGCATGGTGACGTAAAATGCAATTTTCTTTAGGCGTAGTAAGTATATCTATAGTATTGAAGTACACGAGTATAATTTGTTATTTGTATTTTTTATTCTCTAAAACATGCAATTTTTATCTGTCAAATGGTACATACTGTTTTTTTCTACGTTATGAAATAGAAATATGTCTAAGATCAGGGGTGTAACGCTATTATCTCTCCATTACGTCCCTTTATAAAGGTCATAATACACCCCACATTAAAATAATAACACCCCCTTTAAGCTAAATTGTAAATTATCAACGTTATAAATTCTGACAAGTTTTAGGGGAATCTTTAATGGACGATGCCTCGAATATTACCATTATCTTGAATATTTTCATCCCAAAAGTAAAAAAAATAATTCATCTATATAATTTAGCAATGTTATATTGCTTTATTTAAAAAAAGTCCTGTAGTACAACGCAACTATGAACCAAAAAAAAGTTGCTTGTGTTTTTTTGTCGTTAAGTCGATTGGAAATAACAGAAAAAAAAGGTATCATAGAATTAAAAAGAGAGTGGTTTACTTTGTTAGAAACAAAAAGTTTTCCACCATATAAAATTGACACCGTTAGAACAAAGTTTAAGAACCTCTCTATGGAAAGATTAAACGCTTACCTCATTTGGTTGCATTTCCAAGATTTATGTCTCCATATTATTGGAAACAATTTACCTTGCAGGAGCTTTCAGCTACTAAGTAGATTGTCAGTGAGACCGTAAAAGCTCCAACGAGGAAAATATAAATGACACCTCAAAAGACAACAAACGTTCACCCCCCTTATATCTTATCCGAAGCGAATAAGAAAGAAAACCTAGACAGTGATATATTGTTACCACTTACGGCTAATGATTGTCAAGTTGTCCATTAAATCTTGTCGGGTTCGTCATAGAAAAAAAATATAAAGCTCCCATGGGAAAAAAGCGGAGCTTAAAACTTTTGCCCAAGCGTAACATGGTTTTTGCATTTAAGGCTGTCGATATAGGCGTCACGTAGCGAAGCCTGTGTGTTGCTTGCAAACCCTAAATTCAGGAAACAGGCCTAACCCAGACTTCGGGCGTACAGAGAAAAATCTGATATTTTATTCAGCGATATAATGTGTGTTGTGTGGTTGGTTGCACTGGGAATTTATTCCGAATACGTCAAAGGATTTTCAGAACGTGATGTTTAATAATATTTTCGGATCTTTGCTGCTGTATATTTATTTATGCAACAATAATATTGATTCCTAGCTACCGCTAGTAGTTGCCTCAGTCACGCAGCTTTCTTTATTGCGTCGTGTTGCATAAATATTATTTTGTAGCAACTTAAAAATATTATACCAAAAATATTTGCGAGAAATACCTTCGCAGGGTGCTATACTATCAATCCAAATTGCACTCAATTTACTGAACCCAGGCTCCATAGTGTGATGGCTAAGACGCTGTACTCTCGACGCGGAAGTACTGGGTTTGCTTACCAGTCACATAAAAAAATAAATCATGATGCTTCTCAATTATCTCTCTTATTTTCAAAAGAATAAAAAAAACAACAATTTTTGCAACGTAAAAAGCCGCATCCACATGATAAATAACCGTCGCGTCCCCACAGGAACTTTTTACTAAGGATTAAAAAAATTGATTTTTGCCATGAGCCCAGAACTCCTGTCTCCAGCTAGCTAGCTAGCTAGCTACAAGCTTAGCTACATTACTCACACTGTGGAGAGTCTATTAAAAAATATAAATATATATATTTATTTATATATCTAATGGGTTTTTATAGTTGGATTACATTATAAAATATTGTTTTTCTAGATAATAAGCCAACTGTTTTAATGTGGTTTGGGAACAAAAAGGTATAATCACAAAGGCAATAAGTTGGAATGTGTAACAATGTGTCCAGTTCTGGCGAAACTGAGATGGTATTCAGCCATTTGAACCACCGACGCAAATGCCGTTAATTAAACTGAAAGCCCTTCACAGTCCTCATCCCCTGGTAGCCGAATAGCCTTCGGGCATTTATTTTCCGTATAAATTCCAGCAATAATGAAAATTTTATACGAATTTCCCGGAGGAAGAGAAAAGGACACAGCCTTATACAATGTAACTATTGTGAAACAATACATTTGTCTACATAACTACGCCATACGTATTATGGATATTTACAATTTAATAAAGTGGCCATCCAGCAATACGGAATAATCAAATCTAAAAATAATATTTTGATAATTTCTTATAGGCTTGAAGAGTGAAATTATACTTCAAATTTCATACGCTCAAAATGTTGTTTCCATATTTTTTTTTTAATTTATAATTTTTTTATTTTTATTTTACTTTATTTGTTTTTATTTTTTCTTGCATCAATGTCATATCAAGTGCAGTTTTATATTTTTTATGGTTTATTACATTAATTTTTATAAAGTCGCTAATAGTGTATAATATTGTTTAGTGAATGCACGTAATTAATGGCAGGCCTGTTATTGTTAATTCCCTGTTTTTTTTTTATGATGATTTGTGTATTGCCTATTCATCTGTATGTTTTCCCAAATAATAAAAAAATATATAATAATAAAATTTCGTATGACTTTGTTCTACCTACGCTCGAGATCCCAAATTAATAAAAATGTTATTACATACATAGTTAATGTTAATGCTTTGCTAGTTAACAGTGACCTTGTTGTTTGATCATTCGTAATAGTTAAAATAAAAACCAAAATAAAGTAGTCTTTTTAGTATAGAGGAAAATTGAATTTTTCATAATCTATGTAAACTATTATCTCATACAATCTAGTAAAAAAAAACTTTTTTTACCATCATTTAAAAAAATACATAATATATTTTTTGATATAAAGTGGGTATTATGTATAACTTTTTTTCCACAAAACGAAGAGTGTCATACTCAAAATTATTTTTACTAAGATTTATCTCACATGAAATTAAGCACCAAACATTGCACAAATAACATTCCTCTATGATCCAAAAATCTGAATCTGATATAAAAACTAATGAATTATGCTCCTTAGAATCGAGTATTTATCAAGTATTTATCAAGTGGATCACTACAGTTTAGTTTGCAGCATTTAAGATAACAATTTATTCATCAAAGAACCTGTTTGGATGCTGTCTGATTAATTAATCCTAGGGAAGTTAATGATCCGTGGCTTAAACTTGATTTATATGGTATAATTATGCAAGAAGCTCCCTATCTTATAAGATACCGTTATAACATAACCGTAGATATAAAAAAGTGGGGAAGCGATAAGCACTTCGCCGTCATTTTATCCGAATATAAATATTTTCTTTGGCATCAAATATTACGTTGATGTTAGATATATTTTCATTTTTAAGAGGTAAAAAATAAAAATGTTTTTTTTTTCATTTTTGAAAACTATAACTCCAATTGAAATATTTTCACAGCCAATGTAAAAAAACATTTACTAAGATACTTTTTCGAATATACATATAATGCTAGATACACTAATAATTGTCGTTGTTAAAATTGACATTACTATAAAACAGGTAATATCATTGATTTTTTCGTAGAATCCTTAAATATATTATAATTAACAAAATTATAAAACAACGAATACAGCGTTTAACCAAGACTCAAAACCTAAGGAAAGTGCTGTTTTCCTATCGCCATAAACAAAAAGTTATTTCAATGTTGTTGGAAGTATATTAATATCTTTCTCATTATTGAAAGTACCAATCTAGTCGCCATAGACTAAAATAATAACTTGGCTTATTTAATCGTACGAACATACATATTAACTACTAAAGTACTTACGCTTTAACAAGCGATTTAGCTTAAATCGCTTTCATTACCGATATTTATAATTTGCAACTTATACTCCATTATGGTCACATCATGGTTACCAACGTAACTAACAGTCTGAACGTGTTGTGGTCAGGTACACCACACTAACCATGTTAAATGCTTTGGTTAAGATTTCATTAGTTATGTGAACGGTTACAATGTAATAATATAATTCAAAGTTTAGTATACTCAAATAGTTTGGCAACGACACAATGCATATTGTGCAGTGCTTGTCCCTACCAGGGGCGGCTAAAGGAGTTCAAAACAGGGGGGTCATTTAAAAAAAAATGTTTTTCTTATTTTAAGAAATCCGAATTGAGTTACTTACATTCATATGGATCCATTTCAATGCACAAATACACTTTTTGGTTAAACTTATAACTTTAGTTTAAATTAAATACTCAAATGGAAATACAAAAATATATAGATTAAAACCATTTTAAAAACTTAATTATTTTAATGTTTAAAATACTTTTTGTAAATCAAATCAATTTTTCTGTCTTTACTTGTAGAAAAATGATATGCACTGTCTAGTTGAACTCTAATGTCTGTTGATCGAAGTAACATAAAACTGGTCGAGTTGCTCATGTCTCTTTATCTTTTTTTTTTTAAGGTGTTTTAAATCTGAAATTCTTGTCTCAGTCTATTGTGTTTCAGATTTGCAATCGAAAAGTAAACAATGAAAACAAAAATAAACATTTCGGATATCATAACCACATACCCAATTACTTAAATCGTAACTTTTAGTTTTAAAATATCTTTTTATATTTTTGTTATTTGCACTATTTTCAAGACAGGTAATGGTCGTTGTTTGAACTCTTTTTTCGTAGTTTAATACTATTTCTTTTAAAATTTTACTAACGGATTCATCTTGAATATTTATATAAACACACCATTTATATATTTATATAACTACCACTTTTAAAGTACCTCTCCCGCAATGATTCTCAATTAGTTTATTCGGGTTTTCACTATAAACACTAAACGATATTTCTAATAGTCCTGAATAAATATGATAACATACATAATATAATAAAAAATTAACTTTCACTTTTTTTCTACTCGATATCCAAATTAATCAAATCATCAATATTTAAAACAGGAAACAAATCACTTTCTCGTCAAACGCGACGTAGATGATTCAGATAATGCTAAGAACTGAAATATAATAATGATAAAAACTATAAAGATAAACCACTGATAAACATAATATGACACTGCGTCTTTGTTTCAGACAAACCAAGGCCTAAAATATTACACGTGTTAATTACATTTTCAAGTATGACTATACCCATCTCGTTTATTTTCATTAACTGCAAGTATGTCTGTCTCAAAGCCGGCATTGACCCATAACGTATTATCTTTTAATACTGAAATTATCAACAAGAAATTTGACATATCCCTGTTTGTATGGGATGGGACTGCTTTACCTACAGAAACTCGCGGTCAATACAAAAATTGACCGCGAGTTGATTTTTCAACTCGTATATCGTAGATGCGCAAGTTGGCAGTTATTTTATTGTTTAAAAAAGGGGTGTTTATATTTATGTTGCCATACATTTAAGCTATTGTATTTTTATGTAGGTTGAAGAAGTAATATTTTTTTATTTTTTTTATTTTATTTTTATTAAATTTTATATTTTTAAATATGGGTCCTCAAGTTTGAGAGGTCATTGACCCTATGACCTATAGGGGTAGCCGCCAATGTCCCTACATAATAAGTATAATATTCAACAGTATGGGATGAAAATGCAATTTTAAACTCATTGCATTGATGAGAAAATTTCAAAGACTACTGACGAATACTTGACAATCATTTTAATTAAAGGTCCTTGGCAGGTAGGTATATTGTACTGCCTTACAATAATAGTCGGCTTCCGTAGCGTAATGGGCTAAGACGCTGGACTCACGATACGGAGGTTCCGGTTTCGATTTCCGGTGAGAACAGAAAAAAAATCAATAGTGATTTTTCTCAATCCTGGGTGTTTGTGACGTTGTTCCCCTCTGTAATTGGGACTCCTGGCCTGTTGAGGTGGTTAAAAAAATTGTTATAAAGGGATGAAATGTAAAATTTCGGTTCGTTAAAGATTTTGTAATCCGGAGTTTTTGGATCATTAGCAAATATAAAAAAATACGTAGATACGGAAGATAAATAATAATTTTTTTTTTTTTTTTTAAAGATTTGTGAAATTTCACCATTCAATTTTCAATTAAAAAGTTGGAAAAAATATTTTGAAGAAATGACTTGCAACAAAAAATAGTTACAATCTGTTTCAATGAAATAGATTAGAATAAGATCAAGAATCTGCTTGTAATTAAAGTGGAATCCCTTTTATCAGAGCCTCCAATTCGGCGTTCCTATACTTAGGCTGAGCTTTTAGGAAAAGCTCAACGCTTTATCGGACAGAGTTTCGGAATCGACTTCCGGATAAGCTGCTCTGTAAAATTGAAAAGAAGATTTGGGTCGTTTTCTCAGGGAATCGCTTTTCCGTTTATTTTCTTACGACAGCAAACGTCCACGGAAAACTGCGCTCGGAATAGGGCTTTCAGTCCTTCAAATATTAGTAATGTATGAGAACATTAAATGGGACATGGACTCAAGAATATCTAAGAATAATAATATTTTACTTCCAATTGGTTACATTTTATACGGTACATATTTCTCGTTTTACAATAAAATCTCAATATCGTATGCTCAATTAATTCATTCACATAAATAATTTGGCATGTTTTATTCTCCGTTTCCTTCTCAATGCGCCTTAATATTCCCCATCACTAAAATTATTTAAAAATCCCGAAGTATTCAAACAATAACGCTCATTTTGTTTTTCCTTGATGCGTGAACAAAATTTTGTTATATCAGCATATCGTATGTTTAATTTGTACTTCCTATGCAGTAAAAAATATTTTTTCACATTTGTAAAACTTTGTTTACCTCGTTTTTACTTCGTCTACCAACAAGTTAACATTTTCTGTAACAGAAAACAACGCCTGTACCATTCACAAAAGTGAAAAGGAAAAATTGTCCTATTAAAAACGTCCACTGAGAAAGAACAAAAGAGCACTTGGAACCCTCGGCAAGTGTAACTTGTCACAGCCCTAGAAATAGCTTATGAAAACAGACACATTTTTTGTGGTATTTTTAACGAGGGCTTTCTCACCCCTTCGGACAGCCCTATAAATCACTCGTGTATGGAGGGATTATGTTTTAAAACACACAATATTTTCATAAAATTTTCTAGCTTTATGAATTTTCGAATCCTTGAAATGGGTTGTTCTTTGTTTTTTGAGCTTTTCCGAGTTGAAAAATTCATAAAATTCAACCGACAACATATTTGTTCATATTTTTATGTTGTCTTTAGTGTATATGCCATTAAAAGGTTTAGCGATGCTTCATAGAAACAAGTAAAACATATTATATTGTGTTTTGTGAAATATTTTTAGCCTTATTTTTGTACATTACCTAGTAGCTGTTTGATACTGATTGATATTTACAGGGCTTCCTTGCTATTTTATGTTACTCGTTTACCATATTTTACAAAAAAATACAAACCGAAAAACTAAAAGTTTTTAAGGGTCTATTCACACATGTCCGTCACGTGACAAGACGTACCGTACCGTGTTTTTTTCCGTGTTCCATTTAGCCCAGTTAAATGAGATTATTTTGAAAATTATATGAGATACGAAGAAAATTTTGAGAATCATTTTTTATGTAAATTTTAATTGTCTATTACCCTTTCACTAATTTTATTTTGATAAATCAGAAAAACCTAATTTTTTTTTAATTTTCTGAAAATTGTGACTTAAATTTACGTCCTATTTATCAGGATCTGTGATATAACCTTTCCTGGACATCGTTTAATAAGTTGAAAAA
>JAGVSP010002970.1:0-41863 GCA_022494985.1 Micrasema minimum | reverse complement strand
TACATATGCATGTTCTCTCTGATATGGACAATGGAGTAAAAAAACTGGTGAATTTACATCATATTTGGAGTCGAATATGTAATATGACTTGAGTATGATATTAAATGTTTTTCCTTCTCGTAAAAGCTTTCATAAGTCATCATCATCTTCATCATACCATATGAAATCCACAAACTGCCTCCAGGCCATACCATAATATGCTTTCATAAGTACCCCAGATTCTGTCAAATTGCACAAATTCTTATTAAAATTCGGTTTACCCTTTGTTTTCTTATTGGATAGTATTAATTTGAATAAATAAATTGTATTTGATAGCAATTTGCAAAAACTTCTCCAAAAAAAACAACTTCTAGTAAGAATGAAATAAATCAAGTAAATTGAGTACAATTTTCTCGAAAACTATGGTTCAAAAAAAATATTCTACAAAATCGACCCCAAATACCTATAGTGTAGATTCACACGGTAGAGTTTTGTTAGACGGTAGAAAAGTCCTATGAATTTTATCAGGGATATTTTATTATTTATGACCAATTAGATAATCCTTAATTGTATCACCTACTAGGATAAACCTGAGAGCTGAGAGTAACTTTACGTATTTAATTATATTTTTTTTTATTTGACCGATTAATTTATAAACAACAGTGTATAAAGCATTTTAAAAATAAAAAAACCCTGAAATTTTTCTATTTCAAAGAAAAACTCCTGACATGATAAAGATTTCATATTAATGACTTTTAGTTGGTTTTATTATTTTTTCAAATAATTTCTCAGGGTTGCCACTAATCTGGCCCTGGGCATAGTGAACACCTGTGTGGTGGTCATGCGCAGGCGCAGTGGGCCCTCGGGGTTGCTCAACGAGGAACATAAACAATCAGCAGTGGATGGCGGCAAACAGACCACAGACAAGTCGGCTCTTCGTTTGCATAATTTCACGGTCCAGATGGACCATAGATATTTCCTTATTACAACTTACGGCCAGAGATGATCTAACTCGGAGTAATTAGAAAAAAAACTCATTTGATATGGTATTAGAGATGTAATGAAAAATATTCGATTATTCGGCCAACATTAAGATACAGGTGAGCCACAGCAAGTTATGCTACCTGGTAAAACTGTGGTTTCGAATGCTCTTTGAATGAAATATTTTTTGGTTTTCCCATTTTAAAGCTATTTTATTGTAGTTTTTTTTAAATTTTAGCGGTTACAAACTCGGTTACGGTCTACGGTTGGTACTGAACTTAAACCATAGATCGCAAAAAAAAGAAGAAATAATGAGTAAGATACTTCTCGTGATTTATTGATTGTCAAGATTATTATATTATTTATAGCACATCTCTACATTTCGCTATCGCCTATCTAGGCCAATTATTTCAAGCTGTTCTAGAGTCGTTAATTTGACACGGCTATGGTATTTTAGAATTTCAGTTCGGGTTATTTATCATTTTTATCAACTCATGGCCCAAGGACGCATAACTAAAGGTAATGCTTCTGATAACATAGCATCATGGCAGCATCTAGTGCTTACTAAATTCCTTTAGGCTATAAACACGCAATTCGTACAAGCACGCGGCACGGGCGCATAGCCATCCTTCAATCTAATCTTTACGTTGAACATCATGTACCCTTCGAACGAGAATTTCAGAGAAGTGACATTCCATACTAGAAAAATACTATCGCGTCTAGGTGTCTAGTTACCCACTACGTCACTCACTACGTCATCACGGTGGAATTTGATAATAAGTGGTGTTATGAAATTAACCCTAGAGCGTATATTTTTAAAAAAATGTATGGAAACGTCCCTTCTACTGAATTCTTGTTCGAAACATGTAACGTCTTTGAGAAAGAACCGTCCTTAGACCGTTAGACTGGTCAATAATATTTATTTATTCCATTTACTATTTAACATATAACACATTTCATATGTGATACCTTGGACTGGCACTGATGCGTAAGTCTGATCACCTTATCTTCATGTAACAAATTATCAACATTCACTGAACTTGTTTGTTTTTTTCGTTTATATTTTGCATTCAATATACCTATCAATATCTACATAAACGTTTACATAAAAAAACATTGACTATCAGGCCAGCAAAACGTCGCGCTAAACATTCAGTAATCAATTATTATTCAACATCCAGTTTTCGCTTTATATGAGAAAGTTTGCAAATTTCACAAGAAACTGTAGTTTTCTGTTTCAATCAAAATTTGAAATGACTTTTTTTTAACATGACACAAAAGTACATAAACTATATATTTAATATTGTGGCGGGCAACAATGACGTCACGAGCCGACGACCGCCGACAATGACGCGACACGACAAGGCGAACACGTACGAACTTACCGAACTTACAACGAGAATACCTTCGGCTCCCTCCGTCATCGCACGCGTCTTTAAGGCACGTTATTCCCGCCAACTTAGGAGAATTCATTCAACATCAAAATCATTGTTTTATTGGCCTTATTAGTTTATAGAATCATTGTTTCTAAGTGTTAGCATCAGTAGTTAGTTTTTGTGAATAAACCATTGTAAAAAACGTAAGTACCTGTTTTACTCTCTCTCTTTCTGTGCACCCACATAAATCTGTACTACTCAATTGGCCACTAACTAGGTGACGCCTAAAATATTATAATTTGCATATTTTATATTTTGAAAATAATAAATATTGGCTGCTCAAGACTGTTAGGATTTATAATATTATATTTAGACCCCATATGTCTCACTAGTAAACTTCTGATCTCCGATATCAGATGGCACAGTTGACTGGTTACTGGATGCTGTGTTGACCAGGTTCCATGGAGATAGGGTGAGGACGGGACGATGACCACGGCCAACTGTCCCTCATCGTATCAAGTTACCCACCGCCAGCTCTGTATCCTGATTCCGGAGCATGTTGCCAACACATGGCACCTTCGTGGTAATTCGATCGTAATCGGATGTTAGAAATTGATCGAGATTGCGAATTGCGTTGGATTATTAGTAGGTACCGATAGATTATAAAGATATCTCTAGCATTATAAATAGGTCCCTTTATTATGATAAACGGTGCTCATTAATCACACATACATATTTAATTTTAATACATAGGAAACATTAATGCATTTTTTTATAAAGTATTGATTTAGTTGGCATGTGTTTTATACAACTCCAAAATGTAGTTATAATTATAATGATCTTCTAACTTTCATAGCGCCATTTTTGTGAAAAATCATTACAATTTATTTATTTAACCACCTCAACAGGCCAGGAGGCCCAATTGCAGAGGGAAATAACGTCACGAACATTGAAGCCCCACCCTTTCCCTAGACTGTTTTAAAGACTATTGAGTCTTTTTTCAGTCCAGCCAACTCTACCGATTTTTTCAACAAGCTAGACCGCGATTTTAAGATTGTTAGTGTGATGAAAATACGGATGAATTTACGTTATGTACGCGAACTAATGCTTTCATTTCATTTTAACGTCACAAACACCCAGGCTTGAGAAAAATCACTTTTGATGTTTGTGTTCTCACCGGGAATCGAACCCGGAACCTCCGTATCGTGAGTCCTACGTCTGCCAAATATGAAATAACATATATATACACAAAAATATATATATATATAATATATCTCGAGAGCCTAAACCAAGCCTGCCTATTTTATAAAACAACTGGTCCACTGCCGATAATCCATCGTCAGTTTACATGGGAGCTAAGGGACGTAGACCTATCTTGGGGGAGACAATTTGTGGAGTCCTTGTGCTCCAACATAGGAAGCGAAAATGGATTGATGATGATGATGATGTTGTAAAGTTTTACGTTAGCAGGTAATAAAAATCACAGCAAGACCTCGTTGATTATTATAACAGAACATCTGCGTAAATATTGTGCAATTCTTTACATACATACTTGTTACCGCCATGTTTGTCCAAGTGAAGTGTTCCGATGACCACAACATATTGTTTTTCTCAATCTTTATTGATTTATGATTACGGAAAACGTACCTCTTATTAATACTAAATACATACACAAACAATCTTCCTGCTTCAAGTGTAGGTAGGTACGTATTTCCATATCTTTTTATCAACCGAATTAGTCGTTAGTCCAACAATAGTTGGCAAAACAAGTTATTAACTTAAAATGACTGCTGTACGTATTATAAACGTACCGTTAATGTCCAACATTTAGTTTTTATATTTTTTTAAGCAATTTAATTTTTTCATATTCTAATAGCACCGTACATGGCATAGGTACATGGCTTTATCCTTTTATCTTTTGGCTAAAAAATAAATAAAGTAGAATAAAATTATATTTCGTGATCTTCAGTTTTATATTATTTATTTTTTATATTTATATTTTATATTTATTTCATATAAACGGTACTCGGTACCTTTTACAATAATGAGTAAATAAATAATTATAATATTGATGATGCAACAATAACATTAAAATTGCAATAAGTATATAAATATGCTAAATAAAAATTACAAAATTTACGATAAATAACGAAAAAAAAACATGATAACTCTGATACATCATTGAAATTGCAACATACATGATAAAAAAAAATTACAGTAGGTATGTATGAAAAATAAAAAATTACAATATGCATAATAAATTTAATAATGAAAATAATAATAATACTTATACATGAACGACATGAAAATGTTAAATATGAATTATTAATTAAATATGAATAATTTTGTAAAAATTTAATAAGTCAAAAAAAATTGGATTAAAAATTAAAAATTGTTAATAAATTAGTAAGTATTTTAAAGTACATTAGATTATATGTATATGATCCGACAAGCAAGCAAGCAATGCACCCCTAAAACATGACAACGACATGTTGAAAAAATCTAGTCTTGTGCTATGCTCTATCTATATTTAAAAAAATGCTCTCAACAAATTCAACTGCACGAACATCATAATTTGTTGTTTATTTGTGGAGCTTAGAGGCTATACGCAATTCTCAAATTGAACATACATACCAATTTATAAAATTATTATTGTATTCTTGAAAAAAATTCGTTTTGTTTTGGTACCTATATGGATAATATTTAATTGGTGCTTTTGGGTAATAAAAAAAAAGGTAATGGATTTGGTACATTTTGATTATCATATGACGCTTAGAAAAAATAGATTAATAGTAAGTACCTATGTATGTATATTTGATATCGGAATATACAGTATACACGTATATTGGAACATCGATTGATTATCAAAGCGGTATGATATTTATGTATATGTAAATAAATCTTACAGCATCTATTCTCAATGCTAAATAAAACATCATAGCGTGTTTATGAGGTCAGCTATATTTTTCTAGCAATAAATGTGACATCTGTTCATATTTATGGAAATTCTTAGGAAAATAAAAAATATTTACAACATGTTTTAAAAAAATGTACAAATGTCCTACATACTAATGTGATAAAAAAATAAGGTGAAATTGTTTATAACTTCTTTATTTATTCTTCTAATTCTATTGCATCGCCTTCGAAGTACTCCTCTCTCGATACACCAACGTTTTTTCCAATCCTGAAATATTTCAACGATTGTTTGTTGTAGTCGATTTTCGGAATGACCTTCAAAGCGCGCAGCGATTCGGTTTCCCATCTCCTCAATCGTGTCGAAGCGGTCTCTTGAGCTAATAGAATAGCCAGAAGTCAAACGGTACTAAATCAGGTAAATACGGTTGAATTGACAAATTCAGATAATGACATCAAATTTAACACATTGTGATGTAGAAGATTCTGGTCCTCTATACTGAACCAGAATCCCCGTCATCGCTTCACCAACTAGCTCAGTGGTGGACAAGAAATCTCTATGAAATAATTTTTAAAAGAATTTATCAAAACGAATCTAACTGAACAAAAGCAAGTGAACACGTTGTCAAACATACGGGACGCGGACCTGGGAAGAAATAAAAGAAATGGCAGTCTCAATACAACAGTTTATTTATGGATGATGCAATTATCATAAATACAAGAATCGTATAAAACAAACATTTCAGTCTCACATACAAGATGTCTAACCTAGAAATTTGAAGTTAAATTTGTAAGCTATGCATTCCTTCTTTAAATTTTCCACACCTCAACCAATTACATTAATACAACAATCTAATAAATCTGAAACTACGTTTGGCCATTAAAAACTAGCTCACTAGGTTGAGGGGAATTTATAATAATAATTTTGATAAATCATCTATTTAGTACAAGAATTAAAATTATCGAGAACATTGACTAGAACACGGCGATCTCGCCCACATTTGTCTAAACGCTCGGTGCATGGCACCGAGGCAAATTTGCATACAGGTAGCATTTTCGACGATTGCGGCAGCTGAAGACTGGCATCCGTGAAGATGAAGAATGGCTTCGATGCGGGCATGGCCGCCCGCACCTGACGTGAAGTTTAGATGTTCTTTAGATGATTAAAGTGCGCACTTGGGCAGCACGTGGGTGCAAACATAACCGGGCACCTTTGTAACTCGTGAAGTTTGCTAGGATCGCTTGGTTCTCGCCATCAGCGACGATCCACACCATGAGCGTCCAGCGATTTATGCTCCGTATCAACGGATAAATTTTAAAGAAATATACTAATATTCAAGGAACTAAACAATGAAGGGAATTAGGAGGCCCCTAATGAAGGAAAGAAAAAGAAAGTAATTAGGCAAGTCGTGGGTGTTATGCTAGGAAAGTTCGATGCTGCAAGTGGTTCAAACTTACGGTTATCCTGGACCGGGCCTCTCACAGATACGGCGGCTCCTGCATCCGGTATCCCGCCGTATTTCGACAATTTGTCAACTAGGTGATGTCAGCGCCATTTTGCAGGGCCAACTGCCCGCCGTCTCAAATAAAACTGTCGAGAAGGAAAGTGTTGCCACTTTAGGAAGTCGACGCGAAACTCCGGGGTAGGTACCTAGTACCTGACTCGGAATCCACAACGTTACAACATGTATGTCAGTGACAATAATTCCAATTTAAAAAAAAATATTTGTCAAAATCGAAGAGCCGCGGATTTTAAATTAAGAGTTTCACCTCACCTTACTTTTTGATTACAGTATTACTAACATGACACCCAATGCTATCGAATATACCTACACATGTGTAATTAATGTATTAATGTATTGAGATTGTTATACGGAAATAAATATTTGAACCACTAGTAATTTGCTTGTGTTAGGTAGGTATACGGTATACCTACCAACAACCTACTTCTTCTTCTTCATCAGCCATTGTTCGTCCACTGCTGGACATAGGCCTCTCCCATATTGGTCCACTGCTTTCTGTCCTGGGCCTCGAGCTGCCATCTGGATCCTGCAGTACTTTTTTTACCTACTACCTACACTTATTTTTAATTCATTTTTACAATTTTTTCAATTGGTGACGCTCTCATTTATATCATTTATATCATAAATTTATTAATTAAGATTATATATGTATTAATAAAGATGGCTATTTTTCCTATGAGGAATACTCGTATATCACAAAAATAAAGTAAGGGTCTGAATAAAAGTAAAGTAACATGCACCTAACTAGTAAAAACTATTTGAAAATCGAATATGTTTGTAGTGAACGCATCCCTTTATTCTCGAATTGAAAAACGGTCGTTCGAATTTTTGAACTTCGAAGGCTGTATCGTAAAACTAATAGATCCAGCATCCGAGATCACCCCGCGGGCAGTAGCGGGCGGGCGGTCGCGGCGGGAGGGGGTGTGTGTCGCGGTTGCGCGCAGGTGTGCGCCAGACTCGCTGGCGCCGACTCGCATTCCGCCGTAGGTACTGCCCGATGCGATGTAGTCGAACTGAGATGAAGAGGTCATCGAATAACTAAATATAAAAAGCATTAGGATAAGAAAACGCGGAATGCCCCACGAACGTCGAGCGGTAATTTGCTGGCAGTGTATGAAAACGGCGCAGGATCGCGAGGAATGGAGGAAACGGAAAAAGGTAGGTTTTGATAAGGACGAGCATAAATATACATAATAAAAAAAACTTTCATTTCACAACATTTTGAATGTATACAAATACTTGTAGACAAACTACTGGATTATACATCAATTAGCCACTTAACCCAGCCAATGACAGGTCATAAGCCCTGTAAACGCCTAGATAATCCACATTCGTTTCCAGAGTTTCTCTGTCTCTGTTAGGATATCAATAACATTCATTTCAGTTAAGATTATTGAATTTCTGAAAATTTCTGAAACTTACTGAAAAGGCGTTTTCATTCATTAACGAAATACTTTCTACCTTTTAAGGTAATATTAGTGTTGTATAAAAAAATAAAAATTGAATTTGCGGTATCTGATATAGGTAGATAAGGTAATTAATATGTGTGAACCTTTTTTTCTTTTTAAAATCTACATCTCTCTATCTATCCTTTCTCCGCACGTGAATAGGACACTGAAGTGGAACATTTACAATTTACAATTTATGTAATATATTTATTATCATGTTTACTTAATACATAAAATAATATCAGTTTAAATTAATTAGCTTCCTGTTTTTTATTCATGCAGATTATCTTTTCACGCCGTTTTTCCTGTAGGTCTAGTGTCCACTAAATGGCACTCATTATCCATCTCCCTCACGCGCACTGTCCAACGCGCATCTCTTTCTATCTCACTGTCTGCCTCCCGTCTCTGTCTAACTCAGGTGATCTATCTGCCATCTCACTCTAACTTCTGGTACAGTCCACACGTGCAAATACACAAAGCGGAAACCAAACCATCTAGTATCGTGGAAAGCGTCAAGGCTTCGAGCAAAAAGCACGAACTAACCATACCGTAGATTATGATTTTCTTTTTATAGGTTTGTTAATTTTTACAAGGGTTGGCAAATTCTATGGTTATTTATTAGAAATCTGTGGCCTTATCTAACTAATGACCAATTTATTTTGTGACAGGAAAATGAAGAAAAACTTGGCTTAGTCACTTTATAAGTCGTAACGATTTAGATTGGAGGTTCAAGGTAGTATTTTTAGACTATTATTAGTTCCTTTAAATAGATTTTGCATTACACGTCCCTACTACGCATTTATTAACTTTCCAATAATTAATCGTGCGTAAAAAATAAATTTAATGGTATAACAAACTTTATAACCTTACTTTTTAAATAATACAGTAATATGCATAATTATACATTCTTCAGCATTATTTTACATCATTTTTATTTATGAAGTAGGTAGATATTTGTTTATTATATGGTTCTACAAAATTATTAAGTGCATATTTATAATCTCAATTGCATCAAATAAAATAAAACCTCATTATTAGCATCTTTGTTCAAACATTTTTGTATCTTTACTTAATTATCACTACATCAATTATTATATTTTTTACTCTCGTAGACATAACATGTAATTTCGAAACTATTCAAAAGCATAAAAAATAAGTCCATCATAAAACATAATGTACCTACCTACCTACTAACTTATTTTTTTCATTATTTATTAGATACGGCTTGAATTAATTAAAGCCTAAATATTAATCTAGGTATGTTTTTAAAATATCTCTACAGAAATGAATAAGCTTTTTTCTTCATCTGCGTAAAAGTGTAACAAAAAATATCGTATCAACTCCCGTCATGGGAAAAAAATACAAATTTGTGTTCAAGTATTTGGACACACTCAATAATCTAGGTCATCCAGAAATAACTATTTTGCTGGATAAATAACAAAAAATATCTATGATTGGTCAAGGTCTCTGGTTTATTTTGATTATTATGTGGTGCCTTCTTCTCAAGCTCAAAAAATACCTGTATGTAACTTAACACGATCCATTTGTAAGATGGGTACCTACCGACTTAACAAGTTGTAGAATATAATGTTTAGTAGCAATTCAGTAACTTATTTCATGCAACTATTCCAGCAATGCCAATAACGTGGATTAATATCGTGCAAACCTCGTGATTAGCGTTTCGTCATCCAGTTCCGTGTTCCTACGCTCCCAGCCTCGAGATGATGAGATCGATTGAGAGATACAATGTACAATGAATGTTTGCAGCTGTTACAATTCGGCTGTCAAGAGTCATGACGAACCATGGCGGAATTACTTCTCGAACAAGTCGTGACTTGGATACGTTCCACGTTCTTCAAAATGGCGGACCTTCACGGTTAACCGCTAACTACTAAAAAAAACTTGAAGATCTCTTCTCTTGTAACCATGGCTGAAGCCCACTGTATCATTCGACCAGACGTTTCAATTCTCTCTAAAGATGACGTTAATCCGACTGAAAACGCTAATGTTCCTTTTGTGATTGTAATGACCAGTGATTGAAACACGCCCACAGTTTTTTTAAAAAACTAACTTTTCACGGCAGTTACACAATCTTCTTTCCATTTTAGGGAAACAAAGCCGGCTTTGTGTTCGGACCAGCAAAAAAGCAAGGATAATAAAATAGACGTAGGCACTGTAATATTGTCTGTTCTGTGGTAGTAGGCTTAGTTTCTTCATCCAACTTTATATTATTTTTTAAAAAGAAATCTAGATATGCAATCTTATGAAATTTACCCCAATTTAAATTTGAAGATGCTATTTTCATTGACTTTCACTTGAGCTTGAAAATAGGATTCTAGTCGTGGCAGAGTGGAGTTTCGAAGCTTCGTACTAGAGATCACTAGAGTCAGAGACCACGACATTTTTTGTGTCGCGGCGCGGAATAGAGACTTGAACCAGGGATTTCTAGACGGCGACACTACCACTAGGCCACCACCCGTTCCAACATTTATTGCAATGAACTGAATGACGTCTTGCATCCTGAAAATATTTACTGAAGCATGTCAAAATTCAAGATGCGCATCAGTAATAATTGGCAGTTACGCACAAAAGATGAATGGAACATTGTGTAACTATCTATTAGAATGTTAGGTACAAATATTTTGAAAGGCTCTGCTGTAGACCTTATGACATGAGTATTTCTATATCTAGAAGTACCTACTAATAGAACCGCTGTGGAATTAGAGAGCATAATGAGGCAAGTTTAAACACCTGGGAGTTGTTAGTTGTAAGTTGTAACACAAATGTATTTGGTTTACAGGGCTGAAGTCAGAAGTACTGGTTTAAAAATATAAAAATGCAAAAAAAATCGTAATTAAATTAATACTATTACTACAATCCCTCATCCGCAGCCAATGGTGCAGTGAATGGTGGCAGTGAATCTTGATCATTGTTACATATGACAAGATGATCGGTCTTATGGTTCAGCAACCTATGAAATATTTTCAAATTACAATTTGACATCTTAACAGAGACGAGAAACTTGGAAGGGAATATGGATATCCAGGCGTTTACAGGGCTTATGACCTGTCATTGGCTGGGTTAAGTGGCCGCTTGATGTATTACAACATTCCCCATTTCACCTAGTATTTGATATCCATATCTGCCAATATACAGTAAAATGACGCGATGCTTCACATGTGAACTCTCTGTCATCCATTGAGAAAATTGCTAAGCATTTTAGCAGAAAACCTTTATGATTGCAAGTGAGATTCTTACCGAATTATATCACCTACACACACTCAAAATGTTGTTTATTTTCAAATTAATCAAATTAATTTAATAGACTCGTTATTCTCACACCGCACCGCCTCGTAGTGTAGTGATTAGCTAATTGGACTACCATAAATTAGGTCATTCCTAACTCCTGGCGGGGTTAACATGAAATAAATATTTATTTAAACGTGATTTTTCGTATAAAAGTATTTAACGTGTGATACCTTTGTCTGGCTGTGAAGCGTAAGACTGGTTTTGCCTCCATGTTACAAATAATCAAGATTTTCTGAAATTAACTGCGGATAAAGAAAGGTTGTAGTATACACTTTGGGAAAGTAGAGTTTTCTTGCATTATTTGTTCTATTTATTAAACAATTTTAAAATGTATATTAAATAGCAGTTTTTGTTTGAAAAAGCACAATTTTAAAACGTCAATCACGATTATCACTAGTCAAAAGAGAATCCTAAAAACATAAGTTTTCAAAAAACTAATTTTAGTGCTTGTTCTCTATTTAGTAGTACGGTGTTCAAAATCTACAGAAAGGAAATATACTTTTTGGTCCTATACAGAGCCGAGGATAACGTTTGAAGAAAGGAAAAAGGATTTGTCTTTCAAAACTAACTTGTACTTAAAGTTCTGAAAACTGAACTCATTGCATATTATTGATATCCCAACAGAGACAGATAAACTCTGGAAACGAATGTAGGTTATCTAGGCGTTTACACAGGCTTATGACCTGTCATTGGCTGGGTTAAGTGGCCACTTGACGTACTACAACATTCCCAACATTCCGCCCATCATCTGATAACCATATATGACAAATTTTGGAACTACTACATATATATATATTGAAATCGTCTTCGTCATTCCGCTTTACAGAATTGCTCTATGCTGGTGTCATCTGTTGAAAAGATTGCAAAGCATTTTTTTGGCAATCATCTTTTATTAGATGTAGGTAAGGCCCTACCGAGCTTTATTACTTAGTCTAGAAGACGCCTGAAGATATTCTGTTAATAATTACATACTGTTGAAATGTTTTCAATTATGTGAAAAGGTAAGTATTTAGAGACATCAATCGTTGCTGTATGTAACCGTGTAGAAAAAACTTTTGTAGGTAGACTAATCGATTAGTTGTACCTGTTATTAAGTACATTTAAGACACACCTATCCAGGCTTTATTGCCAATATATTTCGGCGTGTTTTGGTCTGACGGGTGATTTGTAAGGTCAAGTCATGACGAGTAGCAATAAGCACATTCCTGTTGCTAAATTTTCAAAGCTTCAAACATAATTTGTACGTAGTTATATTCCCATTAAAGAAATTTGTGTGGGGAAGCACAAGACAAGATGTAACGAACGTAAGTTTGTTTTTAAACATTTAATTCAGTTTTTATTAAAAGCAATACAAAAATTTAAAAGATATCACAAGAGTACAGAGAGAATATACAAAAATTGTGTTCACAGTCGACAGGAAACGAATATTTTTGTTTGAACATTAATTTTGCATTTATATAATAGATTGTACGTGATTCTGACGAAATCTTTACTAGCGCATATTTAATAATTCAATTTTTCATAAGTCAAATAATTTCATCTTAAGGAATCCATATATTTCTCAAAAATATTATTCACGCTTTTTTTTACAATTTTTGACAAGTTGCAAAATAAAAACACGCCATTTATATTATATTTCTATCTGATTTTCACAGTTAGATTTGAAATGGTACTAAGTCACCTCTCTTTTCTCTGTAGCTCAAGCACAGATAACTATCGACGTAGTTAAAAGCGTGCTATTCACGTGCTATTGCTAACGATTTGAGCGATCCCAAATGACATAACGTTTAATACCGCGAGCATTGACGATCTGAGCCGAGCGGAGCCGAGCGGAGCCGAACTAAGCTATATATCGCGGCCTTATGTCAAACGTCGTCAAATCATCGCGCTTGACGGATTTTTTATTATTTCGACTTCTTTTCTTAATATTGTCTTGCCGAAACCCGACTAAATTTATAATAAAGATTAAATGAAGATTTGTGCGAATAAGATATATGTCGGGAAATGGCTCGCGACTAGTATGCGCTCGTTTGATAATCCCGATCGATAACTTTTAACGCGTGTTCCATTGTGATCGCGAAAACGTTAAACATCCATGGGTAAGAAATCGTTATCACGTCGCTTATTACCGAATCGGTTCTGATCTGTGATCGAGCAACTGGTCGGTAAAGTGTTAGGTACCTAACTGAAGTATATAGAATATTATGAGAGACACTTCATAAATCAATTTGAAGCCTTTTTTCTTAATCTATGTTTATGATGACTAATTCACTGATTCATCAATTCAATATTTTTACTTTTTAGATTTCCATAATCATTTTTGCTTTAAGCTACCTTTATTTATAATTGTTACTGTTTTTTGTATTAAGTTCTGTGGAAGCAGCGGTTACTCTGAAAGCGGTCGACCATTATTATTATTTTTAAAACAGTTAAAAACAAAGTTTGTTTCATTTAATAATTCACCGATTCAATTTATTATCATAAATACATATTAAGTGCAAAAAGCAAAAAATTAAAAAAATAGAGTTACTTACTTACCTAAGTAATAATAAAACTATGATCTCATAAACTATTGATTAAAAAATACTTCTTAATAAATAAGTATCTGCGTTATTTGGGATGCTAAGAAGCTTGAAAAATAAGGTTTTGGAGTTAAATAGTTAAAACATTATTCTAGTCCAAGTTTTTAAAAATAAAGATAAAAAAGCTTGGACACAAGACAAAAGATTACCTACCGGTATGCTACAGGTATTTTAACAAAATACAGCTAATCGCCGTAGATGATACGAGAGAAAGGGTAAACAAAAAAGGGTGCGTGACGTAATCAGTTACCAACCTGCAAAGTATAATATTAGGTACCTATAGGTAGTATAGTATGACTGAAAACTAAACTACCTAGTACGTAGCATAAAGATTTTGAAAATTAACTCCAATTTTCAAAGAATCAGATCTTAAAAAACTATTGTTGTGCGTTAAGTTATTTAAATGATTTATCAAATATACATAAGTACATTCCTCATTCGCTTTTTGCAAATCATTTATTGGATAGCATTGCAGCTTAATTTTTTAATGAACTTTTAACATCCGCCATTACAAATTTGGCCATACGGTTTACAGTTTACGCGCCATAAATTGAAGAAGTTTTATTGTTTTATTAAGTTGGCGGCATTGGTTGGCAAAAATAACGATGCTAAATTGGAACAAGGAGACATCTCGAATCCGCGATAAGAACGAACACCTGTGGCCTAAAATCACTGCCATGAAGTTAGTCACGGACGTTCATTGTAAAAAATTAATGGCAGCAAAAGTGAGCATTTTTTACGGATCCGCGTTATTTTTGGACACACTCCAAATTAATGGGTGTTGTTTGTTAGCTCGATGGTAATAAGATAGTTAGGTTAGGTACGTATATTATTATTATTAGGTACGCATAATGAATTATTACCTGTTTATTACCAAGAAAGTCCTTGAACACTCGCGAACGTTTTCAATCTTATATATGGCAATACCTAGCTTACGTATCTACTTAAAATAGATATAAAATATTAGTAAAAAGAAAAGGGATAGAACCTTACATAGAAATCGTAAGACATTATGCATAGGTATCTACATGCATTCAATATATATATAATATTACCATAAATATTTTAAAAAATGCTTCCCTTTAAAAACTTTTGTCTAATTAATGTTCATATTGTAGTTGTTTAGGACTAGGGAATAAAATTGATATTATGCATATTTAAAAATCAATATATTCTCACTAAATTAGGTAGATTTTACAAATCAATAATTTATGTTTATAGTAAGATTATACAATAAAATGTTCATCAGGTAATATTATTGTATTTAAATATGTTTTAAGCGAACTTTATACGGGACAGAAAACTGTACACTTTCTTGTGCAGAATGCAAACTGTCCCATATAAAGCGAAAACTGGATGGAATATTAAATGGTCGGCGCGTGTCCGACGCGCGACGTTTGGCTAACCTGAGAGTTATTTTTTAAACGTTTAAGTAGATACGAGCGTACGGCTCTCTTCAAGTAGACTTGAAGAGTGGGGGAGCTAAGTTTTTAGAAATAAAAATCTAAGTATAATTCAACAGCTTATAATTATTATTTTGTAGAAATTTTATTTATTTAATAGAAGTGTTTTGGTGGGCCCTCGTAGGGAAATAACTAAAAACATTTTAAAAAGTGATTTCGGCCATCGAATAACTAAACGTTGTAGCATCAAAAAGTTTTTGGTGAATCGCGTTTTTAGTTTTTGTAGTCAATGGATTTGAATACTAGCGCGCCGTGTTTTTTAAAAAATTATGAAATCCTTAGCAGAAAGATAAAAAAATTTGACATAATATCTGGACATGTAGAATTGAGTTTAGACCTGAGACATTTGGGAGCGATTTACTCGTATTTTAATTTTAAACAATTCGTGACGTTATTAATTTATTTATAATTATGGGTCTCTTGTCTTGTTACGGTGGTTCTTGGTAATCAAAACTTAATCAATTTTATAAAAAAATGTTGTTGCGTCTGCCAGTGTTGGACTTTAAAAAAAATGCTTAGTTCGAAATCAGGGAACCCCTAATAGCCCCGAAAATTATACCCATGTTTTAAAAAAAAGTGCATCGGCCATCTTGGATTTAAAAATAAAACAAAAAATCCGAAGCCTCCAGAACCTCCAATAACCTTGAAAATTATACGGGCACACTCCAGAGACCCGTAGAGCCACAGACCGATGAGTAAACGACATTATAGGGGAGTTTTCTTGCCGGAGGCTAGCTTGTCAGGAGACCTTCTCCCTCTTATACCTACTGGTTTCATGTTGGATATAAAAATAAAATTTGAAATCAGGGCCCCTAATAATACCCATGTTTATAATTTTTTTAATGCATCGGCCATCTTGGATTTAAAAATAAACAAAAAATCCGAAACCAGAGCCCCCAATAACCTTGGAAATGATACGGGCACGCTCCAGAGATCCACAGAGCCACAGACCGGATGAGAAATCAACATTTTAGGTGAGTCTTCCTGCCGGATGCTAGCTTGTCAGGGAGACCTTCTCTTATACTTGTTTTATGTTAGATTTAAAAATAAACTGTAAATTCGAATCATGACCACTAATGATACCCATGTTTATTTTTTTTTAAATGCTACGGCCATCTTGGATTTAAAAATAAAACAATAAATTCGAAACAGAACCCCCAATAACCTTGGAAATGATCAGCCATCATTCTCGTATTTTTTAAAAAACCATATGCTCTACATGGAAATCATTTATGGAATGGTGGTAATGATTACTAAATTTAAAAAAATGAGAAGTCATTAGGTATTCTAAAAATAAAAATACATTTTTGAGGAAAACCAATGATTTATATGATTTATTGGTGGTAAAAAAAAGTACTTAAGGTATTTATTTTCAACAATACCGTATTATTAAAGAGTATTTACATAGAAAAAGTTCAAATAAACTTGTTTTAAAAATTATTGTTACTGATAATTTTGTGATGTACCTACACATATTTTATGTGGTTGAGTGAAATTGTTTGATTTGTATATAGATATTATAAACTTTGAAATATTTTGGAATGTATTATTAAATTTATTAAACTTTTACTGTACTGTTTATGTAAATGTAAGGATATGTGTTTCATTCATTTAAGTTAAATGAGAATTAATTGTCAATGTAGTTGAATCCTTGATAATATTATTTATTTGATATACCACACAGTGAAGTTAGTATAAGGCAAAAAATTAATAAACTTAATTTACCACTATAAAACGAAATAAATTTCAGCACAAAAATAAGATGGATTTTTTTTTGTGATTTAACGTTTTTTGGTTTATTAAATTAGACTCATAAATTTGATAATACATTCGATATATTTGAGACGTTAATAAATAAGCAATATACATCATACATAACTGATTCATTTTATGCGCAATGTAATTATTGAACGTACGCTTTTTATTGTTTTGTTGGCAGCCATGAATGATTAGAAAAACCGCGATAGCTTTGGTTTGGACATATCTTTGAATTGAACTGTCAAATGCCAGATATTTTTATGTTTTCTGCAATTATATTCTGTAATTTCATTACTAACTAAATGTTATTACTTATTATCTACACATTGGAGACCCTTCTATACCAAAAAAGTATTTATTTGAAACATGTTTTCGTATTGTTTTGTGAGTAATAAAATACCGAATGATTTTGTTATGAAACCGGCCGTTTATTTTCAGAGCATTAAAATATTCCTGTTGATCAAATTATGCATTCGACATATAATACGTCGCGTTTGCTGATTGCAGAATGCATTTTGTGGACTCAAAGCAATGTTGAACCCTGAGGGCGTCTGATAATATTAAAGAATTTCTCCGTTGTTTCATTTCTTGTCACATAAAATATATTATATCATTAAAATTTTATACAAATTTCCTGTTTTATTTTTGTCTTTATCTTTTATTGAATTTTTTTTGGTACCCATCGTGTCTAGGATACACGTATTTGCGTTTGATTAAAAGATCATAGGAAGTGTTTTCATTAATTAATTAATGTTAGAACTCAATTGCTTCTAACGTTGTAGCTAAAACGAAATATAATAAAATGTCATTATATATGAATAAGAGTGTAATTATCTACGTATATTTTGTAATAAAAAGCTTTATTTTGTTTATTGGTCACCCATCTAGCGGCCCAAAAGGCACACTAATAATAATTATTAACAGACAGACAAAATTGTATGAAAAATTAAGTAGGTACTTTTATTCTAGGCAGGCGTTAGTATTTTTTTCTATGTAATGGTCACACATCATATTTTTTAAGTACATCTTTTGTCTCGCTCTTACCAATTGGAAAAGCAGAAAAAATTGTACCTTTCATTCGCACTCGCTTTGGGAAAATAATTTTGTAATTGATAAAAAATTATATGAAAAATGAACATCGGGGTCAATTTTTTTTACAGAAACGGTTAGATATCCGCACTCTTTAGCGATTAGACCCGAAATTAAGGTTTTCGTAATGAAAAATATGTCCAGCGTTTTAAAATGAAAATTCCATACAGTTCAGTATGGGGAATGTATTTTAGCTTATATCTGATCGAAATAGCTTTTATCTATTAAAAAAATACGCGAATCTATAGTATATTTATGAGTTTTACGTAGAAATCGAAAAACATGTATCGTTGAGGCGTTTTTAAGGTCAGGAGAGAGCAAAAAAAGTTACTCTGGAAAATCCCATACAAATAAAATCGCAAAAGAAAAACTTAATAACTTTGTGAATTTTCCAGCTAGAGCTATTTTTACGGTATCCACGAACGCTAAATATAGTTTAGTCTCGATTTGTAGAATAAAATACGACTCTGTAGTAGTTTTTTCGACCGGGACGACTCTCGTGTCGAATCGGGAGACCTAGTATGGAGAAAAAATGCCCGAAAATACAAACGCAAATATGTCCGTTAAAAAAGCATTTCGGCTGATGAAATTGTGCTCGAAAGAACGGTACAAAGCGGCCGCAAAAACCCATCGCGAGAAAATTCGGAATCGAGTCGCGCTTTTTGAAAAAAAAGCAAAAATCGTTTGTATGAAGAATGGCCATTTTCGGAAAAAAACGCATAAAAACGCTTCTAATGAAGCCGAATTTTCTACCGGTCGTAGGTAACGGTCTCCCGAGGTAATGGCACGGGTATCGGCGATGCACCTATCGTAATCGATGAGAAATCAAACATTATAGGGGCGAATTCCCGCCGGAGGCTAGTATGTCAGCTGTCAAACTTCGGACTCTCTCCCTCTCATACGGGGAAAAGTGCGAGAGGAAGAGGGACAAACGCCCTTAGGTGAATAATATATAGGTCGATTGATATATATTTTAAAACGTAAAAAACAAATTTGACAGACAGTACAGTTTTCTGAATAACAAACTACATAAGAAAGTGTACAGTTTCGGTCCCATATATCTCATATTTCGGTCCGAATAAGACAATATCAAAGTACTATTATTTTTACTCCTATTGATAGACAATCCACATAGCACCTGAAGTAAAATAAAAAGACACGGTAACTAACTAACCACCACACCATTTCAGTAGGTAGAGAGGATAGAATGCCACACCATTCTGTCCTGGTATACTTCTCTTACTTCCTCCACATAAATACATATTCTCATGCACGAACACAGATTATTCCGACCTTTCACATGACCACTTTCAAGCATTTGATCAAGCCTTTCAATCATGTCTTCCTCGGTCTTCCTCTACTTCTACTTCCAGGCACACTCGCATCATAGATTTACTTTCATTATTCATTCGCCCTACATGACCGAACCATCGTAAAAAACCTTTCTTAATTTTGTCGATAATGCTTATCTCAGCCTTGCATTCTGCTCTAATTTCGACATCTATTATCATATCATACATAGTTTTACCACATATTTGGTGCACCTATTATAATATTATACATAGTTTTACCACACATTTGCCTGAGAGATCGCATTTCAAGCATTCCATCTACTTTCGTTTTCCAACTCCATGCTTCGCTTCCATACATAAGGGTTGGTACCAGAACTCCATTATGAACTGCCAATTTACCCTCTTTTGACAAGGTATATATTTCAAAAATTTGATAGTCACACTTCAAAAGAATTATTTTGTGAAACCTAGAAATTTGAGTATTACGTAAAAAATAAATCTTATAAGTACGTAAAATTATATTATCCGCTTCATAATGGATCCTGACATGATTCTGAGCTTTTCAAAACCGTTAAAAATTTGTAGCTGTTTTATAATTCGTTTTTCCACTCTGAAGGACATTATTTTTTTTCTTTTATAACTTAACTGTTTATCAAGCCGAAGATAAGTCAGTAATAATATATTCAAGCACATTTTTAATAATGTTGTTATGTTGATTGCATATTTATTTTCCACATCCTGCAACGCGTATCAATAATAACATAATAACAGTTATTTACCTTAACTGGAATAAAAAAGCAGCAATCTTTAGCATCAGGCACTTTTATAAGTTCCTGTGCCTCTATTCTCTTTGGTTATCACGCGGCTTTCCATGTTTATCACGTTTTGTGGTAATCGACTTTACTCTACGAACATATTTTTTTTAATGAAATTTAGCATGCAACGTGTTTGATTATTCACTGATTACAAATAGTGCAAAATTTTATCAAAATACGACAGTTTTCAACGAAGAAATGACACTTTTAACATTATAACGACATAAGACAATCCAAAACACATGTTTTTAGAGATTCAAAATAGAAGCAAGTAGGTACCTATAATATTTTGACACCCTCGTATTCTTTAGTCGATTTCTTCATATTTGTTTTAAGCATTGGCGGCTACCCCTATAGGTCTCATAGGGTCAATAAACTTGAGGACACACATTTAAAAATATAAAAATTAAAAAAAAAAAAAAACTATTTTATCAATCTACATAAAATACAATAGGTTAAATTATAAAGCATCATAAAATAAACACCCCATATTTAAACAATTAAATAAATAACTGCCAAACTTGGCGCATTCAATAATAGAATACGAGTTGAAAAATCAACTCGCGGTCAATTTTTGTATTGACCGCGAGTTTTCTGTAGGTAAAGCTGTCCCATCCCATACAAACAGTGATATTGTCAAATTTCTTATCTCCAATTCAGTTTAATACGTCTTGGGACATTGCCGCGCGTGAAATAGGTATATCTGCAGTTCATGATGAATAAGCGGGATACATATCGTTATTCTTGCGTGAGAAGACAGAAAGAGACATCAAATAATACGCTTACGGTGTCATCTTATAAGTGCAGAGAATTACACAATACTTCTTTAGCGAAACATACCCTTATTGTGTCTGGCTTTTGTTGGCATAGCGGTATAAGTTTTTTTTACGAGCTTATGAAATCAGTTTTACCCATATAGTGTCTTAGGAACAGTTAAGTTAATGCTATATCAGGAGTACGTTGTATATAAAATGTATATCCTAATCTGTTATTTTTGATAAGTAAATTTTATAAGAAAGAAATTCGGACAACATGAATAACTTAAAAATGGCCCATTAAATGAAATATGTGACATATTTCCCTTTTATTCGACTACAATATTAATAAACACGTGTTATAGTTTTAGCCTTGGTTTATCTGCTTTTATCATAAACAAAGACATGTTGTCCATTATCAGTTCCACGGCATGGTCGTTTTGACGAGAGAGCGATGTACCTATTCTGTTTTAAAGATTGATTTCTTGATTAATCGCTCATTATTTTGGGCATTTCGGGTTTATTTGCATTATCGGGTTAGAAGAATGTGAAAGTAAATTTTGAATTTAATTTGTATTTAATACATATTTATTTAGGACTATTAGAAATACTTGTTTAGTGTTTGTAGTGAAAAACCCAAAAAAACTTATTTAGTAACATTGCGTAAATTAAATAGTTGTTTATAAAAATATTCAAGATGAATTCCGTCAGTGAAATTTAAAAGAAAAAGATAAAAAAAGAGTTCAATAATAATATCATTGGGATGACCATATTAGGTCTTTAATAAAGTGCAATAACGAAGATAAAAAACAAAATTTAAAAATATTTTTTAATACTAAAAGTTACGATTTAAGGACAGAAAAATTTGATTTCATTTACAAAAGTATTTAATAAAGTCTTGTAAATACATGAAAAAAAAAAAAAATTTATTTTTTATTTATAAAAATATGTATAAGAATTTTTTTTTTTAAATGACCCCCCAGTTTTGAACCCCCTAAACCGCCACTGGTTTTAAGGATCAATTATCAAACATTACACTTCAAATACAGGATAATGGATACTTACTTTTATTTTTAGTCGTTTTATGATATCTCTTTTTTTTAAATTTAGGTCGTTATTTCTTAAGGTGCGATATATTCTGATTTAATTATGGTTGTCAATAATGATCATTTAACACTGTACATATACAGTTATATTAACAGTGTGTAAATGTTAGGTAACAGTGCTTGTCCAGCAAACATCTAGAATTTAGCTGTCAACAAGATTAAAACTGTTAAATCATAGTTCCAATAATTGGGACAAAATTTAGACGGTGTCAACCAATTTATTTGACTTGACTAAATTCGAAATAATTACTAACGCATGATGTGCTCGAGGCTAAAGTAATTATTTTTCAGACTTACACCTTGATTTGTTTATTTTTCTAAGTAACAATAGATACCTACCTAGTTATTATTTGCAAAACAAATTGTGATTAAATATTACATGTCACATTGATTAACTGGTAAAATACAAAAGCCTCGACCTAAATATATAAAATATGTAAAGTCATTATTTTTACTTTTAATTACTATTTACTTTATCATCATCATCAATCCATCTCCACGTGGAACATGGGTATTATATGGATTCCATGAACTGCCCCCAAGCTCCCAGTTACCATACATCCTCCCATGTCAGGTAGGTATAATGCAATAAATAAACGTTAAATTATGTCATTTCACTGAAAACTTTATTGGTGAATTGTAAACTTTTTGCAATTTCCTATACCTATAATAAAATTTCGACTCTTGTTACAAAAAGGATTATTCAATAGGTTAATTAAATTTGAAATGTAATCATTTTGCAGGAAAGGAACCAATTTTTTTTACAATATAAAATATCATATTGAAAAAAAAATTGGTAGTAAATTCCACTTGCTTCCATAATGTACCACAATCAAGGGCGAATAAGGTGTTGGATTTTTATTACCCTCAATGACTGGTGATTTTGAAGAATGTGAATGCTCGGGCCAGACGAGTGTGGGTGGTTTGTGCCGCTTAGGACGAACCTGCCCATACATAATAACAGTGACAGGTCCCTACCTCGCCCGCCGCAGCCTTCTCGGGAAGGACTTTGTGAACACCTGAGTATTTAGGTAGGTCCCGACCGGAACGTTCGGCGTCTTTTTCTCTTCGTTTTATGGCCACCGAATATGCCTACCTACGCTTTTCTCGATAAAGCCATGTACTTGCATTTTTGTTTATGGTCGAGTGTGGAGCGATGTTTGTTGAAAACTTATCTGATTTATGTACTGTTTGAAGGATCGAATTTCAATGGTCAATATTTTTAACTGCAGCTAATTCGCTACACGGCAGGGTCAGAATAATTATTATTACCCGTTATTTTACGTTTTCATATATTTTCTACAGTGAAACGCATTATTAAAAAGCAAAACATTAAGCTTATCTCCATCAAAATTGACAACCCCCTCACCACCCGAATGAAGCTTTTTCGGTTTTACTGTAATAACTATTTACAGCATTTGAAACAAAAAATAACCAGAAATAAAAAATCCAAACTAATTTTTATAAAAGTTTAATATATCACCTAAACATGCAAAAAATACTTTCTAAATCTCATTTAATTTTTTTGACATGAAAAGTGAAAAGTTAGTACGGTCTGTGGTGTATTTTTAAAAAATAATGTAAGAAAATACAATGAAGACGAATTTTTTTATTTGAATGCACACCTATCTGGTTCAAGTATTAAACATTAAACAAGTGCAATCATTAAAAAAAATCCCACAATAATTTATTATCTAGTTAAGTGAAAAGTAGCGGCTATAGCTTATGGGTAGATGAATAATTCCTACCCAACCACCTGACCTACCTGTTCTCACGATTGTGGTCCCTGTATGTTTAGCTAACATAATACCTATTTCCAAAGAGTACGGTGGAGATGAATGGCTGTGGTATCTTGTATGTATAAAAAGATTCCGTATTGTTCCTTCATCGTCCTTCGGCGCCAACTCCCGCCGCGACCGTCTGGGGCTTATCCGATAGGATCTCGGACCATCCTTAGCCTTTTGCACTTTTTTTACACTTTATTGTCTAATTCAAAATACGAGACCGCATAAAAAAATACATAGCACGGTAGCCTCGAAGATTAGAACGTTTTAGGTTTTTAAGGAAGTGGACTTTTATTGTGTCATAATAGACATAATATTATAATGTTATGTGAAAAAAGTAGTACATACTCAACTGGGAACACTAACATTTTACCAAATCTACCAACTCTGTAATCATAAAGTCTCTCTTTCATTGCAATACGATAATATGACGACAGAAAAGAAAAAAATGATCTCTCCAAAAAATTGTGAGCAGAAAAAAACTAACAATCAATTAGAGCAAATATTATTCACAAAAAATCAATACCTATTCTGGGAAAAAACATGTTTGTCGTTCAGATTACCATCAATTTAGAAATTTTATTAACTCGCATAAAAAAAAATAGCAGTGTCATCTATTGAACAGTAGATTATTTATTAAACGAAATAGGCATGGTAGATCTCTACATATTTATTTATTCTATCCGATCATAGATGACGCTAGTAGTGTCGTTTGAAACCATTTTTTATTTTTTTTTATCTCGTTTCGTTTGATAACCTTGCTTCAGCACGTGGGGTTACCGACTGAACCGGCAGTCCTTCTCGAAAAATCTATCGAAATCCAAAGTCGATTCCGTGAGTCCGCCACAGCATTTCGTATTTTCTCAAAAATGTCTGTAATGAAGCGCCTTATACCTTTGCTGGACCGCGTTCTCATCAAGAGGGCTGAGGCCTTAAAGACGACCGCTGGTGGAATTGTCATTCCTGAGCAGGCTCAGTCTAAAGTTCTTCAGGGTTTCGTCGTCGCTGTCGGCCCAGGAGCGAGGAACAAGGATGGAGACTACATCAAACCTGCAGTCAGCGTCGGAGACAAAGTCCTTGACTTATTACAATAACTACAGCCATTCGAATATGTGTTTTCTAGGTTAGTTGTGCATTTAATTTTATTCTGGTTCGCGATGTTACTGTTATCTTACTTTTAAGTCACCAAAGAAATAAAATTTTCTACAGAAAATCAAATTTTTTTATGTCTATTTAACCTTCCTTGTCTTTAAAATGACCGATTTGTTGAGTATGTTTATTTGAGTGTTGCATCATTCTCTACATCAACATTTACATGAGAAGCTGGAAATTATTTATTCTGAAACCTTTTCTTAATAGATTCATGGTAGAATTTCTCGAGTTTTGACCGCTTTCAATCAATCAATCCTTCCTATCCAGATCTCTTGTCTGATAAAATTTAGGGGCGGGCATTGATAAACATGGTTAACATAAAGTATCTTCTGGAAATGTGTGGAGGTGTGGCCTACTAAAATACCCGATTATTTTTATTCCAAGAATCATCTAAACTTGCGGACTGCAACTATTACTTCTCTATGGAGCAGATGATTTATTTAACAAACAACAAGCTTTTCTTTTTACTAAGTATACATTTCAAAACATTTTATACAAATAAGACGTAAATGTTTCAACGCCACAGTTTGATAATGCCCTTACAAGGCGAAACAATTGTCACTAACTAATAATAAAATCACGTAGAACCAAAAAAATCGTTTTTTGATTTTAACAAGATATCATGGAGTTCTACAAAATAAATGCCACATCAATCAATAAAGAGGTAAGTAATTGAAATTCTATTTAATGGTGTGTACGAGTCTACCCAGGATTGACACAGCTAAGGTGTTCCAGGCATCCTTTGAATACTATAAAAATATTTTTTTGACAAATTTACAACGAATACTGATTGTACTATTCGACGAATACAAATACCTGATCTTCTAAGCTGATGAAAACCCAATAAGCCGTATAAATATTTCTATGTAATATAATAATGAAAACAGCTAAATTTTCATTTGAATAACATTTACAATTTTTTTTTTACAATTAGTTGTGAAACGAAGAAAACGCTAGAAAGCTTCACTTGAAGAAAAATTTTTATCAATGAAGTAATTTCCCACTCCCATTTTATTTTGTGCGAATATAACGTCGTTTTCATGGCAAAACTATGTACAGGCTGTATATTGTCAGAAAATTAGGTGAAATTAGTCGTGGAGTTAGTCGAATTGCTGACTCTTCTATTTCTGATTTTAATGTAACTTTAATTATTTTTCTAAAAAAAAATTCTTGACTCCTTAAAACTAAAGATGCTTCCGACTTCACAATTCATAGTAAAATACTTGTTTTTGTTTTAGATGAATGAAACAAATTTTATAGTAAATAAATAGGTATATTTGTTCTGAAAAAAGTATATACACATAGGTGCCTAAGCATAATTTAAAAAAAAAAACAAATTAAATTAAATTCTTATTTAGATTTTAAAAATATGGAGGGATACAGTTGCCACATGAATTTAATAATAAACACAACCACGTTTTTGATAAACACATAAAAATTAACAACGGGAAAGTAATAAAATAATGTTAAGTTTTGGAGGTACATATCGTCTACGTAAGTGCGATACCGGGTATAGCCAAATATAATGATTAAAATACATATTTTTGACAATTTTAGTTCAACAGCATACTGTTCATGCAACAGCAATATTTATGTCGTAAGCCACAAATTCCAAATTTTACAAATATTATCCTTATTTTTTTATGAAAATTCCTAATAATCTCAGATAGAGAATTAATAATATAATAAAATCAACATTTGTGGCTTCAGACATATTGTTACCAAGCGATTGTAACGTGGGATGAGACAAATTTAAATCGGAAAAATAAAATTCCAGGTTTCGAGATTTCGCAAGATGATGTGTTAATTATACATACACCTACGGCGACAAAAACAGCCAAATGACTAATTAATTACCAAAATTCCTATATTTTATTCATTTATTAAAACAAAAATTGCTACGGACTACAACTTTCGTTGGTCATTGGTCATTGGTGATTGTTGCATTATTTAAAAAAAAAAATCTAATACAGTGAAATGAATCGACTGTAAGGAGATTTCTGAAAAATTCAAATAAAATGGGACACTAAATCGAAAAGTTGGCACAGGATTAAAGCGCTGCATAATGAAGATACATACATATTACATATTCTACCTACTACCCAAATAAATACTCCCATGTAAAATCACACAAAAGTTTCATAGCTGCTTGTGTAAATGAAGATACAAAATTTGCAAAATAGATTTCATCATAAAATTTCTTGCATACATAAACAATTTTTTGCTGAATATGAAAATACTGTGATAGTGCTAAAATACAATAGAAAATTTCTTTATTTGTATGATTACAATTATTTTCAATAAATTATTGATTTGTATCTTGGAAGGATATAACTTAAATAAATAAAGTATTAAAAATAACTTGGTACGTATGTATGTAAGTACTTGGTATATAACAACAAAATGAATAACAGGGAAACAGTGTTAAATAAATAGTGTTACAATGGTCACAATTCTTTATAAAATACATTACTTAAGACAAAGTTACCAAGATACAATAGTTTTATGAGTATTCAGAAAATAACCACAAAAATAGTATTAATAATTAAATCACCAAATATAAATTGAAATACTTAAAATTGTTACAATAGTAAAATAGAGGAACTTAAGCGACATTTTACAAAAAAATGATTTAAAAAATCTTAAGTTGCCATACTGACTCAAACGCCAATATTTATTCTGAAAAGTTAAAATATATGTATATATTTTTTAAATGGCAAACTAATGACTTAATAAAATATTTGTTTAGAGAGAAGAATGCTTTACTCTCGTCTAAGTCCTGATTTAACATAATTTATATATGTTTACCGAAAAGCAAAAAATTAACTACAGTCGTTATGATAAAAAACAAAAGTCATAAATACTAAAAAGCCATTTTGCTAAGAACTATAAAAATGTCGCGTCCTCTGGACTATATTTTAAGATAATTCAAAAATTACAAGGTGATTTTTAAAAATTACATGGACATTCAATAAATACCCGTGGTACCTGTTTTTTTTAATTTTCAACAAATCTTACAGCCTACGCAATCACATCTTCTAGTCTACACCCAGAGAGATATGGAAAAGGTGTTTTAATAATTGCAAAAACTTATATGGCATTTGTTTAAAATAAAATATTGTTCATAGATTTTGATCAGTTTAACGATGTCTGTTAAAGTGTAAAAGAACTTATCGGTTATCAAATATGCAAATCACAAGTTTTTTTTTTTTAATACATATTTTAAGATATAATACGCATACTCAAGACCCAGAATAGTACTGCTACCAAATGACTAAATGCTGCAATTAAGGTTACAGCATTTTGTTTTAATATGGAATACTATCTGCGACAAGTCCTAGTTTGTCAAAAATGAACAATACCATGTTACAGCTCACACTGGCCGCCACATTTCTGTCTAAAAATTGTGTTTCTCTATTTCTTACCTGTATCGAGATTTTCCATTTTCAAAAATCCAGTTTCAATAAAACAATACTGAAAAAAAAAAACACATTTTTGCAATTTCCCAAAAATTTACTTTTCTAGTTTAGTTGTATTTAGTTTTTTTCATTTATGAATTAAATTGTGTTGCAAACATTAGGCTAATCCTATTAATGACATGAACTTATAACGATCATTAACCCAAAACTCTTCTTTTAAGGTTACAGCGTTTAGTAATTGAAGAGCAGAGTGAAAAGCGGATTTGAAAAAAAGTTATTAAGGTTGCATTAAAGCCTAGAAAATATTGATAAATAGCTTAGTTTAGGCAGAGAACAATTTGTTTAATAAGTTACGTGTGGTTTGAAGTCTTTATTTGTATCACTGTAGAGAGATATTGGTTCTCCGGACTGCAGCCGAGAGCATGGGATTAGGGTCCGGCTGTTCCGTTAGCAGAGTCACATCAGCCCACTGTCGCTCGGTGCTGGACAGCTTGATGGCCTCCATCACAGCCTGGACATACTGCCCGTCCTCGAATGTCGCCGCTAGCTGCACGGGTTCCTTCACCAACCCCATCTGCTCCTTCACTGGCAAGAAGGCTTCCTTCAAAGCGCTGATCATTTTACTCAATCCTTTGATGTACGGTCGGGGGACAACACTATCCTGCATCGGGCATTCTAAGTCTTCCACATCTAAGTATATAACATCATCGCCCATATCGTTGGCGTGTTTATTGTGAGCTTCGATAGAATGTTTAGTGGGACCCGAGGTGTATAGTCGGCCATGTAAATCTCCTCCCTTAACAAGAAGCTGGCCGAGCTTCCCGCACAGAAGTACTTCCTGGTGGAAACATGGCCCCACCATGCAATTATTAAGTGTTGCAGTTACGAGAAGACCTTTATCCATCTCCATTTGGAACGTACAAAAATCAGGCGCCGTTATTTGTCTAATACCATTTACTTTATCTGTCGTCTTTGTAAAGGTTTTTAATACACCGTGAACTCTCAGAGCTTTTTGGCCAGTCAGGAATGTAACTAAATCGATCACGTGACTGCCGAGTAAGGTGAGGGTTCCGCCTCCCATGGTGTCGTCACATAACCAATTGTAGTTATTGCTCAATAGGGAACTCATTTGCACTTTGATATCCATCATGGAGAGATCTTCTTGCTTGCCGATAAATCCATCATTTATTGCTTTCCTCATGCAAGAAAACGCAGGGAGAAATCTCAATGAATGATTGACAATAGATATTAACGTTGGATAATACTGACAAGCTCTAACCATTTTCAAAGCCTCCGCCTGATTCAAACCAGCTGGTTTGTCACATACAACGTGCTTACCGATTCCCAAGGCTTTAACAGATATTTGAGCGTGTAAATTAGGAGCACATATAATAAAAACGAGGTTCACATCTTTTCTCAAGAGAACGTCGTCAATTTTGTTGGTATAAAACGGGATCTTTAGTTCTTTGGCTACGTGCTCAGCTTCTTGAAGAGTCATACCCCAAATCGCTTCAATTTTAAATCCTTTTTCGCGTAGAAATGGGACTAATACTTTTGCCACTGCCCCAGTGCCAAAGACACCAATACCGGGCAACATTTTTATTTAAATGTATGAAATAATCAACATAAAATAAATGTAAACATTCAAGTTGTCAAATTCCCAGCCCGACACTGTCAAAATTACATAGAAAATGTTGACTATTGACAACGACAAGATTTCACCATAGACTCACTCGACACGGGGTATCGTTCGAAGTCATCGTACATGTAGCTGAGTACTTTTACACTTTTTTTTCAAAATTAGAACAATTTTTCCTTTGCCAACTTTTTTTTCGGGTCAGAAGCAGAAAACATGAAGGATTATTGGGATATTAAGATTATTGGATGACTTTTTTTTGCAAATGTAAAACAAAACACAAACTCCAAAATCATCAAAAAGTATTTTTAAATAGTGCCCAATTAAGAGATAGCCTATAATTGAACTGTTTTGTTAGAAATTAATACTGTATGAATTTAAAATAGGTTTATGTCTGTTAGCTGTCCACTTATTTTAAAAACAACAAATTAATATTAAATGAAGGGGTAGATAATAATGGGTATATTCTAATGTTGAGCGAGAGATGGGCCGCTCTCTTGGGTCCCCCCCGGAAAAATCTAAACACCTTTGTGAAGCGATGAATCCTGTTTTTTTTAAATTATTTATTTCTCTTTTTAAATCAAATTTTCTCTTTGTTTAAAGCTATGCGGGTGCATATTTTTTACTTTGTTTTATTCTTATTTTATGTGTATTTATTTTGTTCTTTATATGAACCTTCTGAGGTTCATAAGGCTCTAGGCTTGTACTCCCCACCTTGCTTGCGCTTTGGAATAAATTTATATGATATGAAGCTTTAACCAATTTTATAATAATCATAATCATTATCCCATATCCGCGAACAATAGGCGGATTCCGCATATTGTGAATTCCACTTTATGAAGTATGTAGCTATGTACGTAAAGAAAATTAATACCCGTGGCTATGTGAAAGGGAATGAGACAAATACAAATAGTGTTGTGTATTCACTTTGAGCAATGATTTATTGAGTGCAAAATCTGGTATCGGGGGTTATGGGTTAGATCAGTTGATTAGGCGACAACGGATTTTGGCAGATGGTCTCCAACGGGCCGGAAGCCCTTCTCATCAGCCACGTAGCTGAGGCTGTAGACCTTGCCGTCATCAGCGGTGAAGGAGAACTCTCCCTGCTTGACCAGCACCTTGTCCTTGAGGTCGTGGGTGGGGTGCAGGACGCCGGATTCTGATAGGACGGTACCGTCTCCGCTGCGGTAGAGAAGAGAGAATTCGCCGTTGTCGTCGTGGGTTTCTGTCCTCTCCAAAACGGGAATGAAGCGGGGAACACCCTCGGGGGCGGCTAGGGCTCCCACAACCATCAGACAGGCAATGACGATCTGAGAATACAAGAATAAAATTACATTATAATATATGGAATTAGGTAGGTAGCTACTACTGTGTATTATAATTTGCCCTTATCCGGAAGTTGGGCGGGAAGTAGTTGTAAGTTGTAACTAATAACCACTAAAAACGGGTAGAATTACTAATTCGGGTAGGTAGAGGGGTCTCTATCACTGTAAATTTGGGCCAGCTCCTCGAGCAGATTTGGGTGATTAGTGTGTTTTTAACAATCTTATAGCCAAGACAATGATAAGGGCAATGAAAGCATTTGGTCGCGTGTATAACCTTCTCTTTTTCGCTTTTTTCCCAGTTAAAATAAATTGAATCTATTACCTAAATCTCGAATTAAAAATTGGTAGAGTTGTGCTGACTGAAAAAGACTCAATAATATTTACAGCGGTTTAGGGAAAGGGTGAGGCTTTTATTGCCTTTTAATATTTAAAATATTTAATAATTAAAATATATACCAAATTTGTTAAATAAATATAATTTACTACTATTAAATGACCGATTCTTATTTTCATGCACAAGCTTTTCCTTTCATAAAAAATGTATTTACAAATTTAAATATGTGCAAATATTGTAAAAAGAAAAGTAGATACTTACAAGCTGCATTTTGGTTTTGTAGATGTTCTGCTGTTGTATCAAACTGAACTATGTTGCTATATCAGAAACCTCCGTTTTTATACAAAATTTCAATACTCAAATAGTATTGTCGAACTAATTAAGCAAAATCCCTGAAGGCTTTTCGAACTCTACAGTAAATTTTAGTACTAATTGAACAATATATCAAATGCATTTTTTGTATCTTCCGCCTATAAAATTAAACTAGTTGTTAATTATTATTTCGAACTTGTATAAAGTTATGTACTGCTAAGTAATTACATATACCTATCCACTGCAATAATTATTATAATAATAATTACTTACTATTGGCGACTGCATTAGTATCGACATTCAAATTTTGTCGCAGAAATAGGTAAGATTATTCTTTGATTTTCTACATGTAAAAAATGTGTTACATACTGATTGTATAATTTACAAAAGTAAAATTTCATTAATACATAAATGTGGGCACAATATGTTCTAGGTAATACTTTATTGGAAATTGGTTATAATTTTTATTTAAAACATTTCCTATTTTATTGTAAGATTTATATTACTAAAATTATTCACCGGTATGTAAAAAAACTAATACTTTATTCATTTTCTTCTCAGCACCCTGCACCTAATAGTGCATAGGTCACTGCATTGGTTCACCAGTGCATTGCATCTTGATCATTTTATTACCTGAATGTAGGGTTAAAATGATAAGTCAGAAAACTTATTGGACTCTTCGAGTTATTTGTTATACAAAAATATATTGTTACAAATTATTTGACAAACTGTTTGAAACTCAGTATGTAGGTACATGCTGGGTTTCAATTTTTTATTTTAGATAATCTTTTATTTAAACCAGTACGTTAGAATAACATCGATAATATTCACAAAACACTAAAACACCAAATTAGATTTAAACATGTAAATATTGATCCTACATTATAAAATCACTTTTATATAAATACATAGGATAAGTGTTTCCACGGAACAAGCATCAGAGAATCCCTGAATAGATTAAATGAAAACAGGAACAAACTTAGTAATTTAGAAGTAAAATAAAAAGGGAACATTAATTAGTATTGCAATAAAATATTTAACCTGTCTATAACAATTTTCTAGATACCTACGCGAAAAATCATTTATCGCACCTAATGGTGCACAGGGCACTGCATTATTACCAAGTGCAGTGTGTCTTCAGCGCCAGTCCAAGGTAAAAAAAATGGTAGTCCAAGGTCATAAAATACTGAATTTTGATTTTGGAAAATCACCTAATTTTATTTATTTAATAGTACATGAATCAAGTCTTAAACCACTTAAACATTTATGATTTTTTTTAAATATGTCTGATCAGATAAAATGCAACAAAAGACAAAAAAACTGTTTTTCTACAAATGAGGTTTTTTGACTTATGCGTTTTAAAAAAATACTCTTCAATAATTCATGCCTCCAGATATTTTTTTATAAATATGTCATCATCATCAGCTCGGCCCGTTGAGGTCCACTGCTGGACATAGGCCTCCCCCTGCCGTCTCCACTCCTCCCGATCCTGCGCCGTCCCCATCCACTGTCTTCCAGCAGACTTCCTGATGTCGTCCACCCATCTCATCGGTGGACGTCCTAGAGTCCTCTGGTTCCTTGGCCTCCAGAACAGAACACTTTTAGTACATCTGTTGTCCGTCATTCTGGCTATGTGACCGGCCCATTTCCACTTCAACCAAGCAATTCGCTCCACCACGTCGCAGACCTTTGTCTGGCGTCGGATCCAATCGTTTCTTTTTCGGCCTCTTAATGTTATTCCAAGCATAATCCTCTCCATGCTCCTCTGTGCAACTTGCAACTTATGGATTGCTTGGTCAGAGTCATTGTTTCCGCGCCATAAGTAAGGACGGGCAGAATGCATTGGTTGAACACTCGAGTCTTAAGTGTAAATATGTATAAATATGTATTATTATAAAAACTACTACAATTATTCCACTCCCTTTTCCGCATCCAATGGTGCATTGGGGACTGCATAGGTACACCAAGTGCAGTTAATCTTGATGATTTGTTACATGAAGGTACCAGTCCAAGGTATCACATATTCAATATTTTAATGTGAAAATCACATTCAACAAAATCAATTTTAAAAAACATTAAAACTTTCAACATTTCTAGTTCAACTCTGGTAACTTTCCAGGTGGATTTTGTCTCCTCAGTTCAAAGCGGAGACGGCTCGGGTCACGAGCGCCCCCCCCCCCCTCCCTCCACCACTCCACAGCCGAGTGCCAAAACCCGGACAGCTTTTGTGGAAATCTCGGATACACTTTAATTGAGTAATTACATCGATGAGACCTCACCCAAAATGCACTTGAAAAATATTAATGCATCTGGTGAATAAATATTATTAATTTGTGTAATCATGGATATGCATAATCTATGTATTATGTTTGAAGATACAAGGACTTGCATACCTACCTTGATGATTGTACCTACGATAAGAGTTTTTCTTAACGAACTTACAATAAGGGGTGAAGCATGTGCCTAGTTTGTAAGAAAAAATATTCGCTCCTTATCCCCAATTTAGTACAATTTTCGGCCCGGTATAAACCAAAGTAAAAGGAACGAACATTAACATTAACACATTGTGTACAAATACTTGTAGACAAATTACTGGATAATACCCATGCTGGGCTAATATCAGATATTATTATTATCTAGGCGTTTACAGGGCTTATGACCTGTCATTGGCTGAGAATTTCACTTGTAATGTTATCACATTACGAACGCGTGTTCAATATATACAAGTTTCAAAAACTTGTCATATAATGGTTATCAGATGATGGGCGGAACGGGGAATGTTGTAAAACATCAAGTGGCCACTTAACCCAGCCAATGACAGGTCATAAGCCCTGTAAACGCCTAGATAATTCACATTCGTTTCCAGAGTTTCTCTGTCTCTGTTGGGATATCAATAATATCTGATAATTGAAATCTCCTTTTCAGTTTACTTAATTGAGTTTTATTGAATGAGTCCTTTGATTTTTTTTCCACAGAATTCACATCTATATTTTTCAAAAATCGGTCTGCATGTCTCCCTAGGAAATAGTTTGAAGTATATGTGATATATTTTTCGAAGCTTTGGTGCTGGCAACAAATCCGGAATATTATTTTGAAAACACCTAAATTTGTAACGCTTGTCTTAGGTGCAACCTTAAACACAGAAAAATGCACCTACACATTCCATATTATTTTTAATCCACTTACTTAATATAATATATACCTAATATTACACACAAATATATATATCCTAAATATATTTTTACCTAAAAATTATAAAATATTAAATTTTATTTTAATCTAGCTATCTTCTATGTTTTATTTTACTTAGCAATAGCTATGACTAGCAATAGCTAGACTAGGTACTGGGTACTTTAAATGTGTTATTTTCTGTTGACGTTACCCTTCACGCAACCACTTCGCGTCATTTGTCAGAAAACGATTAGCGAAGATCGGCGAGGCGTCAACTTAGCGAGAAAAAACAAAATAAATAGGAGTAATCTGTTTGAAACCGGATACCGGCGTTGGAAGTGTTAAGGCGGGAGATTAAAAATATAAAATATATTTGTCATTTCATAATTGGTTTGCGTTTATGGGATTTCTTCGAAACGTATTTTTACCTTATAAAAAAGACAATAAATTTGTTTAATGAAGATACCATTTTTAAAAATGAGATGATTTCACGTTATATTCATTTAATTCTACTTTTTCACATAGATGTAAACAATGAAAAAGTTAAGCGCTTTTTGCATTTTCATTTTTTATTTTTTCTTTCGACTTTACAAAATGTACAAAATTCGGTAACCGTAAAAAAACAAAGTGTCGTACACATTCGTTTAAATCGTGTTTAGCTCTTTTTGCCACTCTCCCTTCAAATGAATATTTTTTTCTGTCAACGTTGCATTTGACATTACTGTATAAAAAAATTGACACTTTTTACAGTGTATTTTATAAAAGTTTCTACATTTTAAGCATGAAATTATTATCCTGAGTACCTATTCGGATATGAGTAGGTACTCGGTAAGCTTAGAGTATAATTTTCACATGATTAACCATCTCAACAAACCAGGAAGCCTGATAGCAAAGAAAAAACAACGTCACAAAACATGCCGGTTTTTAAAAAAAAAAAAACACTTGATTTTTGTGATCTCGCTGAGATCAAACCCAGAACCTCAGTATTGTGAGTTCTGCGTCTTAGCCACTACATTATGAAGGCCGCCAAATATTATACTGAAAGAATGAAAGTCGATACTATGATATACAGAGTGCGTTTTTTTCTGAATCTTTGACATTGCGTAAAAATAGGTAGGTAAGTATGTAATATAATCCCTTATTATTACAAGAACATCTTCCTGGACTGCTAGAGTGGATGGGTGTGAACCTGGTACCCTCGTTACTGGCGTCACACGTCATGCTGACATCAGACACTAGAGTACATATATGTATAATAATAATAATATAGCATTACTAGTCATTTACAAACACGTAATACAATACATAAAAATGACCAAAGAGCGGACTTATGGATTTTGCCTATTTCTTCCAGTCAACCTTTTAGACATTCAGGTACCTAATAAATGCGTACAAATTGAAGTCTCTAAGTTCAACAGTTTTTATAAACAACATTTTGAGTGTGTCCAAATACTCGTAGACAAAAACTGGATTTCACCTTTTACGGGCTAACAATTCCAATTTGACATCTTAACAGAGACGAGAAATTTGGAAGGGAATATGGATATCTAACGTCTAAATAAACGCCTAGTAACTTATTTGAACACAGAAGAGTAAAATATAATATGACGAAAATATAACAAAATATCACTAAACTATCGGAACAATCCGTTTGTTAATTGGATAATATTAATTATTTTTATTTATTATAGCTTATTAAAGCGAGATGCGATGTATTAAAATTTGGAGTTTATATATGATCCACCGATCACGTCACCACGTCACCGATCGCATTTTTATACAAAAACTTTACAGACCTCAATTATTTGATATTATAAATATTTTCATTTATTCTATAATTTTTTATCGTAAATTTTCTTCCTATTTGTGCCACAGCCTACATCATAGGTACCTACATATCTACGCTTTTAAACCTACATATAAACATCTTGAAACATTATATTTTTATGATTGTTCAAAAACGAAAGTATAATCCCATGGGCGGACATAGAAGTAAAATATTATAGAGTAACACATAAAATTCTATAAGCCCTAACCTTCTCGTGCCCGGGTTAAGGGACCAAAATCGTGGGTTGTGGTAATTTTTGGGACGACTTCCTGAACTGTTGACACCCAATACTTTGTAAGGTTCAGCCACATTTAAAAATACTTCAATATACCAAATTTTAATAGCTTTTCAGGATTAAAATGATTAGCAATTTGTACAATACTTTTATACATTTTATAACCAAGAGATTTTTTTTTTTTTATTTTTCAAAAAACTTTCCATATATTTGTTTGTTTATAAATTTCGTTTGTTTTTTTTTTTAATGTTCACGTTTATTTATTTAATAATAACTAAGGACACGCAAGACTATTATTAGCAATGTAAAAAACCTCCATATGTCGCAAATAGTGTAAACTCCAATGATATTTTTTTGTTTGAAAAATTCTGACTTTTGATAACATACGTTGTAGTGGCCTCTCCCCCTACCAGCACCTCCTATAATATTTTTCAGTATCCTATAAACAGTTTTTGAGTGTACATATTTAGTATTTATATCATGGTTTTGAGTATACATATTTAGTATTTATATCATGATATATATGTATAGAGTGTTAGGTAACTCAACCTGTTCCTTGAAAAAGGTTGTATTAGAGGTCATTTGAAACCCCCTCATCTAGGGATCCAACAAGTGTGTCAAAATTATGGAGCTTTAAAGCTTTTACAAGAAATTTCCATCTAGTTATTGAAAAAAATCATTTAAAAAAATGTTCTGAAAGCTGATACACGTATTATTGGTTTGAAAAAATTACCTCCAAAATGCTCACGATTTCAGAAAATTCGCATAATAATCATAATAATTATTTATTACAATGGATAATTTATATAGCGCCATTTTCGTATAAATATACCTCAAGGGCGCAATTATGTTTGTCAATATTTTTTTACAGTTATAACGTTTAGTGTGTTTTTGGAGAAATAATGACTCAGGGGTACAAACGTCCTTCTTCCAATAGGTTTACATTACAAAAATAAGTTTTTTTCTTGCCATGAAAATGACTATTTAACTAACCATATTAAATGTAGTTATTGCCAATCGGAAAACACCATCCTCCAGATATTCCACCCAATGAGAGCGCGGAACACATTTAGCTCCTCCTATAAACCTAAACAATCCGAGATCTTCATTGAGAGAAAATCAGGGATTGGCAATCACAATCATCATATTCCATAAAAATATATTACTTTTACTATGTTTGTTTGTTTGTTTGTACTTAGCTATAAAAAAAATTCTTACAGCTAATATACACTGTGCTAAAAAAATATAACAATTTGCCTCATTGTAATGAATGTCTTATTGAATAGAAAGCCGAATTATCGCGTAGTACCACCAATTATCAGTTTTTTTAAAATCTATATTTGCACATATTTCAATTTGTAAATACTATTTCCAATAAAGCCGAAGCGGCTTGTGCATGAAAATAGGAATAGAGTCGTGTCGAAGTGGGGATTGGAACCGACGATCTCTGTACTCAGAGACCGCGATGCTACCACTGGGCCACCATATTTGGATTAATAATTTATTTATTTAATGATGAATTTATCGTTCATATTTTAATTTTTTTGCATTGACATTGATTAACACGTTTTATTTCAAAAATTATTTATATTTCACTACTCATTACGTATTAATCATAAAATTTTCATATTGTTTAACAAATAACATTCTGTTTTTGGTCAATATTGAATTTTGACACTGAATGAAAATGCGAAGAAAAAAAAAAGTTTGGCATACCTAGCGCTAGTTTATCTTTTAAAATATTATTATTTGTGAGGAATTAAAAAAATGTAAAGTAGGTAACAAAGTTATGTATCATTAATTTAACCTTTGTAGGCTTCTTAAAAAATACCGCTAGAATTTTATGAGATGTTGATAACTATAAGTTGATGAAATTGAGATAAACATTAAAATCGTACAAATTTGGTTTTGATCAATTTACAGCCTGCAAATATCAATGCTTTTTTCAGCCACAGGAAGTTTCATCGCCCTAGGATTAAATCCAGAGTGCAAACTGACCCTACTTGCATTATATATTACTATGGCTAATATTTCTCGTACAATATAAAAAATCACCGTTTTCTTTACCTTAGGAATGGTTACCAACCACTGCCTCGAAGTATTTTCGAGATCATTTGTCTTAAGTCCCCACCCCTTGGTGCTGAATACAGAACTTAACTAAATGCACACTAATTCTCCCGTCATCAGAGATTAGTATCTGACGAATAGCCAACAAATAGGCAGGGTATTTATCATACAAATTAGTACAGTTTAGGGCACCACTGAAATACTTCTCGCAGTTCCTAACCGGGGATGAAAGTCTATAGTAGCGGCAAGATTGCCTGAAAAAACATATAATAATATTGTGATAATTCACGTTCTACATGTCGTACAATAGCCAAATTTGTACGTAACCCATAGGAATCAAATCCATTTTGCTTGATCTGTTTTTTTGTCATGTCATGATTTCAAGTTAACGTGAATTTTAATGGTGCACGTTTTCAATTAGGCTATTCACCGTGTCGCTATGAAAAGTGAATATATTATGTGATATAGTGTTTTTTTGTGAAAATATTTTGATTGTTTGATAATGCCACGACGAAGAAGACGATCGACGTCACCAGATCTGTTTAGTCCTGATGATGATGAAGACTCAATTAATGATGATATCTCACAACATTCAAGTTAGTTTATTTATTTAAATTGTATACATTCTTGCTTAGTTTATTTATTAAATCTTTAATTATTTATATATTTAAACCAATTTTTTTTATTTTTAAATTGCTTCTTTCTGCTTACTGCAATTTTTTTTAAATAGGGGTTTTAAGCAAAATTAATGTTTTTTGGATATGAAGAAGAAATCTAAATAACACCAACACCAACAATTTGTACCAATCTAACTAGAAGCATTTTTTAGATAATTAGAGCTATACACAATAATCGGTACCTATTTGCCGTCCGATGGCGGAAAAGCCGCCAAGTGCAAAAAACAAGATTTTGTCTACGAACAATAAAGGTGGAAAAGGTTAGCTTATGATTTACGACTTACGACTTTTTATTGGACCTAACAGTTCATTACTCCATATGAAAAAATATAAATCTTCACGAGCCAATATTTTCTTGTTCGTTGTCAAAATTTAGCTCTACTTAACAATAAGTAAGCTCTACTTAAGTCATCGGACGGCAGCCATATAAACCCAATAAAAAAAACAACCCGCGAACATGAAGGAAAAAAAAAAATTAAAAAATCATTTCTCTTCATAAAATTCTTGCAAAGAGGATAACAGTTCAGAAGGAAGAATAAAACTTTCAGTAAATATTAAAAATATTTCCACCTCCAAATACGTCCTGCGGCCTGCGGTGATCACGACATGAATATAGGATTATTAAATAAGTATATTATCCAAACACACTCTTAAACTTTTTATATGATTTGTCAATATAAAAATGTCATCCAAGGTTTATATTTTTATTATAGTGAAGTTCACGAAAGAGCAACTTTTGGAATTTATTTATATTTAACAACATTCGTTAGTCGTTGATAGCAAGTTTCAGAGCGCTTACTCAATTTTAGGTTGTGATGATCATCTTCAAAAATGCTTATTTTAGGCTTAATGGCTTTTTGGCAATAATCAAAATATGCATTATTGGACAAAAAAGCAAAAAACTCACATATGCGTCAAGAGACTCCATTCCATCCATAATAGTAACGATGAAGTGTGGATTTCATGCCGGAGCGGAGGTGTGTTATTGGATCGTATTTTTTCCTCAATTAAAATTATCGCCATGTTAAGGTCAATGGATCTCACTATCGTACCATATTAGAAAACTATTTTTGACTAGAATTAGATGAACTCGACATTAATGATATATGGTTCCAAGAAGATGGTTCCACATGCCACACAGCTGGTCTAACAATTATTGATGAATTGATTGGGATGTTCGGCAATCAATCTCGAGAAATAGTCATCGCTCATGCGATACGATTTAACGCCATGGATTTTTTAAACACATAGTTTTCACGGAGTTATGTTAATTCGTTGGTGTAAATGTATATGTCAACAAGCCAACATTATTTAGGGATATCAAGAATAATATCCAACGCTTTGACCATAATGTCAACATTTTGGTTGATATGTGTGGAAGAACGTGCTTGCGGTGGTCATACAAACGAGATAGAACAAGAAACTTCAATTTAACATGGCACCTGGTATAAATTTCAGCCCGTTACATCAATCATTCTGTGTTTTATTTAAATACAAAATTATATTAAATTCTTACTAAATACTCTAACCCAAA
>JAGVSP010002969.1:0-55918 GCA_022494985.1 Micrasema minimum | reverse complement strand
TTTGTGCCCAATATTTTTTTTTGGGCCCCTTATCTCGAGAGGCATGTTTTTTGTTTCCTTTTTAAACGAAAGGTACTTCATTTGTTACGTTTTGTCTTTTTCTTTCCCTAAAATCCTCGAAAAAACACGCTCAAATTATCGACGGTAGGAAAGGCTAAATAAGTTAATGTTGTAATACATCAAGTGGCCACATAACCCAGCCGATGGACAGGTCATAAGCCCTGTAACGCCTAGATAATCCACATTTCGTTTCCAGAGTTTCTCTGGCTCTGTTGGGATATTAATAATATTATTAGTATTTTATTCATTCACTGTAAATATTGAATCTGAAAGTATCCATGATCTTAACTCGAACATTTTACTATCTCCTTATAAGCTACGATAGACAATTTTATTGATTCACCTAGCTTCATCATGTTATATATTTCAAACAAATAATATCCCTACAGAGACAGAGAAACTCTGGAAACGAGTGTGGGTTATCTAGGCGTTTACAGGGCTGATGACCTGTCATTAGCTGGGTTAAGTGGCCACTTGATGTATTATAACATTCCCCATTCCGCCCATTATCTGACAACCATGTATGACAAATTTTTGAAAATTCTATATATGTTAAGTTTGTACAGAAGTATCCACATTTGAGTTAGTTTTTCGACAGTTTTTAATATTTTTTATCTCTAGTGACATCTGTTGAGAAGATAGTTAAGCATTTTTAGCAATCTATCTTTATTGGTGTAGGTAAGGCTCTATCGAGCGTTATTACTTACTAGAAGACGCCTGAAGATGTCTCTCTCCAATTTTGTTTGCTTTTAATTTTTACCAGTAAATATTTTTAACAACATTTTGAACGTATACAAATACTTGTAGACAAATTACTGGATTATATCCATGCTGGGCTGATATCAGATATTATTGATATCCCAAAATGTTGAAAATGTTGTTAAAAATAATATCCCTCTCACGCTACATTTTAAGGATCTGCAGTAACAATTTGACGTAAGTAGAAGTAATAAATATGGAGAGGAAAGGAAAGAAATAAAATAGAAATGTAAATACACGGACCACTTCAGTCTAATAATTTATTAACCACACTGAGATCACGCAGTAGGGATCACCACAATAAATTCATCCAAGAACAGCCCTTTAAAACACAAGATTTATTCCACTGCAGTACCTTCATATCAGGCGGCCTCCGTAGCGTAATGGCTAAGGCGCTGGACTCACGATACGGAGGTTTCGGGTTCGATTCCCGGTGAGAACATAAAAATAGAAAAGGTAGTTTTTCTCAAGCCCGGTGTTTTGTGATTTCGTTCCCTTCTGTAGTTGAGGTGATTAAAAAATATATATATATTATTTGTATGTATTTACAAATACGTACGGTAGGTCCTTCGTTTTTTCTGTTAAAATACAAATTTTTATCAAAATCAAAAATCAAAATTAAAAAAAACCACTACTTTAATACATTTAAAAAAGGTAATCAATATGATCATACGTGGTGTTAGTCCAAGATATCACATATGATTTTTAAAAAGTAAAAAAGCATTTTTAAACGCAAAAACGCAGAGGTGAGGCAACGGACACAGCAACCCTTGGTATCTACTGTCATCCGGCGAAAGCGTTTCGGCTGGCTAGGCCATTTACTACGTATGCCTCCCGAGAGCCTTAACCATGCTTGCCTATTTTACAAGGCATCAGGTTCTCGGCGTCCTGGTCGTCCACTGTTTACAATTCGTCGGCAGTTGGCGTCAGAGCTGCTGGACGTGGACTTGATTTGGGAGGATGCACGGGAGCTGGCGGCCGATCGCTTGGCCTGGAGGCAATTTGTGGATTCCATATGCTCCACATAGGGAGCGGATATGGTATGATGATGATGATGAAAAACGCATTTAAATCAAAACTTCATATTTACCACTATGGGAATCGAATCCGCGACCTCTTGCACGGCGGCTCAACGCGCTAACCACTACACCACACTTGTTTTTTAAAGCTTGAGCGGGTTCACGACTTGGACCCGTTTAGCGACTCGGCTCTCTGCCATAACCGGAGGCTGAGTAGCGAAAACTTATTATAACCTACATTTTGTCTCTGCGCTTAAATATTCAGATTTCCCAAAACGAACACCACACTCCATACACATACCACAACACAACATACACATGACATAACACAACACTTTTTATACTATTGTTTGCTCACTTCATGTTTTCAGAAATTTGTCTTGTACATTGTGTTGTCCACGTAATTGGTGTTATGTTGTATATATTACCTTAAATTGATCTTAGTTCATTGTCCCTAACATATCACTGTGTGCACAGCATTAAAAAATAAATAAATAAATAAATGAGGCGGACAATTATTATTTTCATAGTAATACCTATCAAAATTTGATGGTACCTAAATTGTATTTTTATTCAGAACCGTGATTCTGTAACTGTGACGGCCATTACGGATCTAATCCTTGTGCGCATTTTATACTTAAAAAGCGTTCAATTTTGGAAGCTACCCGGTTGTAGGAAACAAAATGTCGTCCAAAATTTTAAAATACAAAAATTCACTGAAAATTCAAATTTGAAAAAAGAATATGTAGGTGTAGAGTTTTGTCATTACAAGCAATACTGACACGTTTGAGCTGGTTTAGTGATCAGAAAATAATTTGTCAAAAATAACGAGACAGTTCCGAACGTTGATAAATGGCAAATTTGATATTTGAATATTTTTTTTAAAATGACAAATAAACAAAAAAATCATTCTACTTATATAATATTTCGTGCAAAGGCGTACAATCTTGGGGGAACACACTTAAAAAATCTAATTAGTAGACGATCAATATTTTCTTAAAGGCACTTAATTATTTTGAAATGCTCATTAAATGATTGGTGCTTACTTTTTTGGGTCTACTTAGGACTAAGTGACTCCCAATTGTCCGTACTAACTTTTAAAACCTTATTTTTCAGAAGGATCTCACCGCACTTATGTGACTAATTAGCTAAGATAAGCTACATCAATCCAATAACGCTAAATATGTGCGGGTGCTAGAAAAATAAGACGTTTTTTGGAAGGAATTATTAACAAAAGAGTCATGCTGACAAATTGACACAGTATACCATTTCTAGTTCACTGTCAGAAATAGAAAGATGCGGGTTCTATTCTCGGTCAGGTAATTCTTCTGCTGTGACTTAAGAGAGGTTATAGGTAATGACGATATTAATCTTGGCACGGTTCGATTCCCGGTGAGATCACAAAAATAAATATATTTTACTATGGGGTGTTTGTCACGTCATTTTCCTCTGTTATTTATTTATTTCAGTTATTTAGAAAATTACAAAAAAAAAAAAAATTCATTCTAAATACAAAACAATAATAAATCATACATGACAATAGATAGTTATGTTAGTATAATGATATAGCAAAGTATAGAAATAAAAATGATAAGTCAGAAAGTGCTTTCCTCAGGGAAGACCCACTGTCGTGAAATAAGTCGACATCCGAGGTGATGCGATTAAGTAACAAGATTGCTCTACCAACAGGCATAACCATTGGCAGGTTGGTTTTGCATATTGGCAGGTAAAACAATCGATGCAAAACAATTATTGGGCATTGGACTTATTTGATTGGTTGCGCGTTATTACTAATTTCTAATCAACAATTAGCCAACAAAGCAATTAAACTAAATTTGAAAGTGAACGAAAAATTAGGAATTGGTGATTTGGTACATAATGGCTCATTTGAAAGAGATTTAACCTTAGTAGTAATAATCCCCGGGGAAAAAAATATAAAGTAAATATTGAGTAATATTTCTAATATCCCAAAGTGCAATTCGTTTTATACACCCCTACCTAAAACAAAGGGTTTTTGTGTATCATAATTTGTTTGTGTGTACATTTTTATTTAGCTATAAACAATATTTAAAAATTCTCACAGCTAATAAATTTTTTTTTTATTTTCTATTATTTTTTTTTCTTCATTTTCTATTATTTTTTTTTTTTCATCTATAATATAATATATTCATCTATATTCATATATTTATTATTACATTAGTATTTTACTAAGGTTGCTTCTGAATTCATTTAATCCGTTTATTTCTTTGACAGTCTCCGGTAGTTCATTATACCTTTTGAATCCTTTGTACATTATGCTGTTCTGAGTACATGTCTCAGATCTATTGATTGTCTTTAAATTATTTTTAATTCTGGTGTAAGAATAAAATATTAAAATAAAATGCCGCCTTCATAACTCCTGTATCACACCTGTTCTCCTCTATGGCTGCGAATCGTAGCACCTAACCAGGGCCCAAGATAGCAGATTTCTGAGTTTTGAGAATACGTGTCTTAGAAGAATTTTAGGTGTGGCACAGGCAACGGAAACAGCAACCCTCGGTATCTACTGTCATCCGGCGAAGGCGTTTCGGCTGGCTAGGCCATATACAACGTATGCCTCCCGAGAGCCTTAACCATGCTTGCCTATTTTACAAGGCATCAGGTTCTCGGCGTCCTGGTCGTCCACTGTTGACAATTCGTCGGAAGTTTGCGTCAGAGCTGCGGGACGTGGACTTGACTTGGGAGGATGCACGGGAGCTGGCGGCCGATCGCTTGGCCTGGAGGCAGTTTGTGGATTCCATATGGAGCGGATATGGTATGATGATGATGATACCTTCATGTAATAAATGATCGAGATTCATAACACTTAGTTTAGGGGAAAATGCAGTAAAATACACGTGGTAATACGATAACATCGTATTCTCGAAACCGTACCAATACTTCTCTGCTTACAAGTACTAACGCTAGTTTGTATGCCGGTAATTTGGCTGTCTGAACTCTACGCTATCATACTCGATTTTTCCGAAATATATTACCGCTAGATTTTTCCAACGGCTGTAATCATCCCAGTGTTTCGTGCCAAGTGCAATTAAGACCGCAACTAACTTGCTGTACTGGAATTATTAATTATTATGATTATTGCAAGCTTTATTGTCATTGCAAAAACGCATTCGAGAGCCATTTAAAATGGAACGGAAAAATAAAATAAAAATGAAACTTTTGCAACTAATTGCATTTTTGTACATTGTAGCGGACTTATATTATTAGACATTAAAAGACTTTGTAATTTTATTTAAATGTAAATTATTAGTAATTGAAGGAACAAGAAGTCTCAGAAAGCCTTTAAAAAATATATCATATTGTTGAAAATTTTACCATACACTTATTTAAACATACCTTTTATATTAGATAGTTAAATGTGTTTTTTATAAATTAATAATATTGAACAATTCGCGAGGTTTATGATTTTATATCCTGGTATAGCACGAACGTAGGTGTATCTATCAATTCGGAAAATGGAAACCATTAATTGTCAATTAGTGAATGTCAAATAAATATAAATTTTGTTCTCGCGATTTCTGTAAATATTAGATAGTTGCGTTGAGAATTTTTTTCTTATTTCACACAAATGTTAATATGAAAATAACATTTAAATCAATATTTCATGTTAATCCCCTACGGGAATCGAAACCGCGACCTCATGCACGGTAGCCAAATGCGCTACCACTATGCTACGAGGCAGACTCCATAACATACACGAAAAACTTACACAATGTCAGTGCTATTTAACTTGGTTCAGTCTCACCATCATTCCATATATCCGCTCTCTATGTGGAGCATATGGATTCCACAAACTGCCTCCAAGTTAACTTACATCTTCCCAAGTCAGGTAAAATAGCGTATCTACATTTTTTTTGTCGAATTCCTGATCACAATTAAATTTCAAGGGCAAAGAAACAGGTTTAAATAACAATATACCTACCGTAAAAGTGTATTTTAAACAAATGAATAAATAATTCATATAAAACTTTGCAATACCATTGTAATCAATACTGAATTTAATTGATTAAGGAAATGTCCGTTTCGTGAAGAAAATCCTGATATCTGTAAAAGGCAGTCGCCCTTTTAACGTGGATCCAATATTAGTTACACCTTGTTTTGATATTTTATTTTATACCTTCAGGCCTGTTCCCAAAATGGGATAATGAAAAAGGAAGAAGGAAAATTTAATTTCACTTAATTTTATCAACCAAACTGAAAATGATTATTATTGGGTGGGTGATGGTTTATATTCTTATTCAATTTACTTCCCCAGTTAAGGGATGAAAGGGGTGGCTGCTGTGTTGAATATTTAAGTATGCTTTTGTTTTATTTAGAGGTAATAATACTCCGAATTATTTACATTTGAATCAAAAACTTTTTGGCAGCTTGACAAGATTTTGCTTTGTTCATTTCGCTATTTATTTTATCAAACTTTGCCATCAACGTACTTTGTAAATTCGTTTTATAAACCTGTTTATACAATTCAATTGTTTTCATTAATTCATTAGCTCGTTCTCGTTGTGAATCGGAATAAATAATATATTATGTACGTGTATTTTGAGGGCATGCATTTGTTAGGGGATTAATGAAAATATTTGCACCATAGACAGATCATTTTTATACCGAGATAAAAATATTACAGTAAATAAATATTTTTAATGCCTGGATTTAATACTCGTCCATTAGTGGCTCTAGATATATTAATAGGGTTGAGAGTAATGGGTTGAATGCATTGTGATCACTGACGTACACACATCTACATGTAGATATCGTGGGGTTACTGCCAAAAGTTGGTAAGTCCATAAAACATGTTATGGAGTAATCGCAATTTTAAAAGTTTGACATTTTCTCTAAAATCAGACGAAATGATAAAAACTTCGTGCTATTTTTTTTTTCAAATAATTTGAAGTATAATGAATATATTAAAAAACAACTGTTGTAATAAATGACACAAAATCAATATAATATATTATTTTGCAAAGCAAGGTTGTACTTACCAACTTTTTTCTGTTGAGAAAATATTGAAAGTGCAGTTACAAACTTTTAGCTGTACATTTTTTTACTTGAAATACTATCAATTGAACACAAAGAAATTGATTAGTGATATTACAATGTTTTGGTTGTAATGATACATTTAATTTGGTCAATTTAATGTCAGGATTAATTCTGTAAGTGTTCTTACAATATTTTAGCTGTAAACATTTAATTTTAAAATGCAAGCAAATTAAATGGGAAAAAAATGGTTAGTGATATTACAATGTTTTGGCAGTAACGATACATGCCAAGTTTGGCTTGTTCATTGCCTGAGAAAACTTTGTTAGTGTTTTTTACAAACTTTTTCTTGTTTGATAATAGCAAAAACTGGACTTACGATATTTTCTTGAAAAAAACATGAGCTGTAAAGCTGATTTACTGAGATCGGAGGAGCTACAAACTTTTTCCGGGCATAGATATTCACGTTAAGACACTCAATTCATCGCTAACTCAATATACCTAAAATGTGGACCTACCAACTTTTGGCAGCAACCCCACGATATATCTATGTAATATAACGATGCTGCAATTATTTTGTTCTAAAAATATGTAATTTAGTCAATGTAATAAGGTATGTGATGAGTACCTATCCTGTACATACATTGATTATCTAGGTATTATAGTTTTTATTTTTCTAAATTTTAATTTCTAAAAAATGGTACTTTTATTTTTCAGTTATGTTACTTTTCTTTTGTTGATTGATTCGGCATTCACTTTGTAACACTTCATAATGAATTATGATTAAATAAAACAATGTTAGGTGTTACTATTAATTGGTTTATTCTATAATAATAGAATTTACCTACACTACCTGATTTATGTTTCCCCTGTGTTTTTAGATTCTTAAGTTTTACAATTTAATTTTTCTGTTTTTTTTCTGTATTTTTCTGTATAACATCTGTATTCTAATTTAGTGTCTTTTCACCAGTCGATGGGAAAACGTTACGTAGTGTAGATAAACTCTATTTTTATAGAATAAACCAATTAATAGTAACACATAACATTGTTTTATTTAATCATAATTTATGTTACTTTTCCTTTAAAACATTTTTATTTATGCATTACATATTACAAATAAGCAACTGTGTACAGGATGGGTACTTTGCAACAATAATTAGTAAATAAATGGTTCTATATTTTTAGATTACTTAAGAGATAGCCTATAAGAGGACTTTATTGTTAGAAATTAATGTTGTTTATATTTAAAATAAGTGTATGTATGTTGATTGATATGGCATTTATTTTGTAGAACTCCGTGATATCTTATGTTAAATCTTATGTTAAATCAAACCTTTTGATAATGCCTTTGTCACAAACTTGAAAATATTGTCACGTAGAATAAAAAAATCACGTTTGAACCAAAAAAATCGTTTTTTTGATTTCCATAAACAAATATAAAATATAAATAAAATAAAAAATTATTTAAAAAATACAATTATTTCGTTCACATATCTACGTATATAAACATGTATTTTATTTCATTTATTTCTCGTTTATGCTCACTTTGGGATCGGAAGTGGAAAGATGTAACAACCCAGGAGGCCTAATTACACAGGGGAACAGCGTCACAAACACCCAGGCTTGATAAAAATCACTTTTAATTTTTGTATTCTCACCGGGAGTCGAACCCGGAAGGTATCGTGAGTCCAGCGTCTTAGCTACCTGTCACTTTTCCTTGTTCACCTCGTGGTGCAGAGGTTAGCGCGTTGGACTACCACGCACGAAGTCATGGGTTCGATTCAATATATATTAACTTAAATGTGTTTTTTCAAAATAAAAATTAAATATTTATATGAAAATCACATGTAAATAAATGTTTTATGTAAGGTAGTGGTGTTGGAAAAAGAAGGATGAAAGTAGACTGAATGCTGTTGAAATGCGATCTCTCAGGCGAATGTGTGGTAAGACTATGTATGATAGGTGTACAAATGTCGAAATTAGAGCAGAGTGCAAGAGCATTATCGACCAAATTAAGAAAGGGCTTTTACGGGTGGTTTGGTCATGTGGAGCGAATGAGTGATGAAAGAACGGCTAAAAGAAGTTTAAATGCAAGTGTGCCTGGATGAAGAAGCCGCGGAAGGGCCGAGAAAGACATTGCGTGACCAAGTACGTCAAGTACTTGGTCATGTGAAAAGTCGGAATAATCGGCGTATGTGCATGAGAAGATGTATGAATGTCTGTCAGGAAGCAAAGGAAGTCTGTCAGGACCTACCCCTAGTGGTATGGCGTGATCTATTTCTCTGCCGACCCCTACGGGCTAATGGCGTGTAATGGTTAGTTAGTTCTCAGTTAGTTAAAAGTTAGTTAAACGACCAAGCTAATTTTTGTATCGAATAAAATCATTCCCTTTATTGTATCCACATCCTTTCACTTTTAAGCGATTAAAAACCCTTTGAATGGAATCCAACAAAACGTCCGCGTTGCTGTTGTGACGTTTCCGGATGTATATTTCCAGGACAGGATATGGGGGGGGGACAGAAAGGTCCTGGAACGTGGTAGTAAGGGTCTTTTCATTAGAAGAAACTCATTAGGTTCCTGGGGCAGTCGGCAGGTGGTCGGTTTTCCAATCATCCCTAGAATGGGTTCTGCCATAATGTACAAAACGTTTTTTACGTCACTAAAATGATTGCCACGGGGATGATAAAAATATTATTTAATGTAAAGAGCTGCGGGATTTATTTTTCTTTTATTTATTTATATTTTGGTAGCTCAACAAAGATACATCATCATAAGTAATAATTCAGAGAGGGACGTTCATTTGGGTGTTCATTTATTCCAGGTGATTGGTGGTCGCATACATAACTCAGAAATTCTGATGGATGTAGGTCTGTTCGTACCAGATAATCATCTTGGACAAAGACAGCATCGATTGTTTAACGTATCACGATGCAGAACCAACCTGCCAATGGTTATGCCCTGTTGGTAGAGCACTTGCTACTTAATCGCATCACCTCGGATGTCGACATATTCCACTACAGTGGGTTAGCCTTAGAAAGCACTTTCTAACTTATAATTTTTATTTCTACACTTTGTTATATTATTACGCTAACATAACTAAATATTGTCATATATGATTTATTAACGAATTTAGAATGAATTGGATTTTCTCTGTAATCTTCTAAATAACTTTTATAAAATATAAATGAAAATTATAGAATGGCCAAAAGAAGTTTTTATGCAAGGGGTGTGTGTGTCTGGGTGTAATATTAGAAGGTCTAGAAAGACATGGCTTAATCAAGTACAATAAGTACAAGGAAGTGAAATGTGAAGAATTATGAATGTGGAGAAAGCACACAAAAGTGTCCCAGGACAGAGTGGTTTGTCGTTATATCCTCTTTGCTTACTCCTTCGGAGAAATAGCGCCATGATAAGTTAGTATACTTTTCGTCCTATCTGATTTGTTTGGTTAAACTTTACATTTATACCTATATATATATATATTTTTTAAATTATTATTTTTATTTAGTACTATATAATTTTACAATTTTTTTTTTAACTATTCTTATCCTAACTAACATTATACATTTTTCAATTTAGCTATATATAATACCTACTTTAATATTTTCACACATATATTTTTTTACATTTAACCGTAAATTAATTTGCATTTTGTTCATTTCTTATTTTATCTGGAATCTCCTCATACATTTTAATGCCCTTATACATTAGACAATTCTGTGAAATAGTTTTTCTTTTCTTTTCTAATCTTATATTTTTTGAACCTCTTGTTGCATATTTATGAAAAAAGTCATTGTTTTTTTATTTTGTTTTGCAAATGTCTTGGAATTATCCCTTTAACAATTTTGTTGATTTCATTAGCAACATTTTATTTAATTCTTTGGTCTACTGACATAAAATTCAAAAGTATAATCATTTTTTTATGTTTGTTCTTCTACTGCACTTCAATATGATTCGCATGGCTTGTGTTTTGAAAAAAATTAAATTTTTTTAGCTCTCCTTCATTACTTAGGTATAATATAGATGAGCAGTAGTCTATATGTGGAACAATTATACTCTTGCATATAAGAAGTGATGTTTTTATAAGTGATATGAACACGTGTTAGTACTGTTTCTTGTGATAATTGAGTTAAGACTGTCAGGAGGGTAAGTGAATTAATAATGTATGTTATGGCAAAATGGCGGCTGGGGTGCGTTGTGCAGTTCTGAACATCCAAACTTATTACTTCTACTAATTAATATGGTTTCTACGTCTGAATCTCCAAGGGTAATTAGTTTACTGAATATTAAGTCGGGGGTGGCAGAAGCGAAGAAACTGCAGACATTTTGGCTAGAAAATAGTACTCTCATTTATTCATTCAAATTAATACAAATACTATTATTGATATCCCAACAGAGACAGAGAAACTCTGGAAGTAAATGTGGGTTATCTAGGCGTTTACAGGGCCCATTGGCTGGGTTAAGTGGCCACTTGATGTACTACAACATTTCCCATTCCGCCCATCATCTGATAACGATATAATGACAAATTTTGGAACTGCTATATATTAAACTCGTCTACGTCGTTCCGCATTACCGAAATTTTCTATGCTGGTGTCATCTGTTGAGAAGATTGCTAAGCATTTTTTGACAATCATCTTTATTAGTGTAGGTAAGGCTCTACTGAGCTTTATTACTTACTAGAAGACGCCTGAAGATGTCTCCAATTTTTTGTTTGCTTTAGATTTTAACCAGTAAATCCCAGTAATTTGTCTACAAGTATTTGTATACATTCAAAATGTTGTTAATACAAATAGATTTAAAATATATTTTATTAGGCCTGACTAGGCCCTAGACCCGTTTTAAGGTAGTAGATACATTTAATTGACATAAGTCCTTTTTTTTCATACCTTACAAACACCAAAAAATTACATAAAACCTATATTATAGTTACAAAATATAATAAAGTACCTTATATAACAACCACTGTGTACAGACGAGAATGTAAGTACGTATTATATGTAGGTGTACAAATAATGTATGCAGTTACTAATTTTATAAATCAAACAAATGATAAAATGAAGAATTAATTTATTTTTAATTTAATCTTAAAGATTGAAAATAGCTTAAATTTAGCATTTTTCTCGTTATATATGTTATCTCCTCCACGCATGGTCAAAAACTAGGTTTTACCCATGACGGGCTTACATTAAATTACAATGAGGAAATCCAGTGCTACCCGGAATTGAATTTTAAAAATGCTTTCCAGTAGACGCGAATATTTAAAAATTTTGAAGTGGGATGAAATATCCCAAAAACGCACGCAAAAATTAATAAAAAATGTTGAAAATAGCATTCATTTCAAAATCTTAAACAATGACGTCACACTCCTTGTATCTAAGTGTAGTGTTTCCGGTTTCCGTTTTTAAACCCCCGTAGCCGCGTTCCATGGCATTTTAATATGGAATACAATCTACATACAAGCTTCTATTGCAAAAAAGATGGCCGCCATTCAGTCTACCTAGAACAGCTGTTAACAGTATATGACAGTTGAGTCGACGGTATATTTTATCTGTGCTTCCCGCGTCAGTTTGCATAGATTTTTGACAGTTTTTTTTACTGGCTGGAGAAATACCATGGCCTTAAACAACCCGTTTTATGACGTCACTCCTGCAAAAATGACGCAGTTAGTACATAGTTGGTATTTAGCGCGGTATTTGAAATGTGCAACTTTAAAAAATCGTATCTTCATCAATAACTTATAAAAAAAAATATTAAATATATTTTTTTTGTTTAGTTAAATAGTAAGTTTATAGAAAAAAATTACTTTAGAAAACAGTGGATTCCCTCATTGACTTTTCAACAGCGACGAGAAGTTTGGAAGGGAATATGAATATCTTTGCGTTTCCTGTCTTTGGCTGGATTTAGTGGCCACTCGATGTATTACAACATTTCCCATTTCATCGTTAGTCCTGTAAACGCCTAGATATACATCCTTCCCAACTTCTTAGCTCTATAGTATAAGTACCTACTTAATATCGTAAACGAGTCCAACAGAAACAGCTGATTAAAAATTCTTTTTTCTACTGATTTCCGCGGTAATCATAAGGAGAAAGTGCCCATTCGGTACTCTGAACAGTGCTCTTTTTGTTCGATATTTAGTTTGTTATCTAATTGCGAGTGATCGTTCGTAAAAAACCTTTTTTAAATACTTTTAATTTGTGTCGTATTGAGTGACATTGCAGTTTAGTGATCAGTGATTGGTTGTTTCACCTGGTCCCTATTGGTTGTTAATGTCGTCACTTTTTACTTTATTCAATTAGTGATTGGCTCCCGCTTCAGGTGCAACTCAGATTGCCGTTAACAGGGCGCCGGGTATAAACACCGTCTTTTATTATATTTTACTTCAAATATCAAAGAGAAATATATTAAAATCACTATGAATTGCAAACTATGTCAGCAAGTAGTCAGTCCGACTAAAGCTTTGAAGTGCTCGAGATGCTATATAAACGTACATTTTTCTTGTACGGGATCAACCCAGACAGCATTTAAAAAAATGTCACAAATGACTCGGGCAAATTGGAAATGTGTTATGTGCAAAACCCAGGATCCTCGCTCCAGATCGTCGAGTCCGGCGACGGCTGTTGTAAACTGCAGTCAACCATCCATTAGACCGACCAGTGATCGGACGCCCTCCTCGGCGCCCTCTGTGCATACCAAAATGAGCAAAGAGGAAGATTCCAAGAGTACTCGACTGAATTCTGACATAATATTATTCTTAGAAATAAAATTCGATGAACTCAAAAATGAAGTGATGTCAGAAATGACATCAATTAAAAGCTCAATGACCCTAATGAGTGATGAAATCATTGAATTGGTAAAGAAAATTACACATTTTGAGGAAAAAATAAAAAAGGTTGACTTATTCGATGGTGAAATCTCAAACTTAAAAAATAGAATTTTGAAGATCGAACAGGAGGCCAACAACAGAGATCAGTTCTCTCGACTAAACAACATTATAATAACTGGAATACCGGAAAACAAAAACGAAAATTTACTAAACGTTATAAATAAAATAAGTGAGACGGTCGGTTGCAGTTTTCCCCCTACGGAAATTGATTTTATAGCGAGAATTAGCCCGAGAAAAACGAATACGGATAGCGATTTCAGAAGGAATAAACCAAGAAATATACTTTTAAAATTCTCTAGGAGATACTTGAAAGAGGATTTGCTAGCTAAAGTGAAAGCTCGGAAAGGAGTCACTACTGCGGACTTAAACCTCACTGGTGAAGAACGTCAAATTTATTTTTCCGACCATTTAACCCCGACAAACCAACAATTACTAAAAGATTCAAAAAACTTTGCGAAAGAGAGAAACATAAAATACTGCTGGGTCAAAAATTCCAAAATATTTTGAGCTAAACGACACTTCACCACTACATCTCGTCACGCAAACCTCAGATTTGGAGAAAATAAGACTCTAAAAATCCATCTGCTTTTTTTAGCCAAAGAGTTAATTTATTTTTACTTTTCCATTAACATATCTCATATTTTTATAGATCTTATAATCTCACTTTTTTATTACTTCAATTGTTTACCTTTCTTGAACTTAAATACGGGTAAAGCGGCACTTTGCGAGGAGTTATCACATCAAATCTTAAATTATTACGAAATTGTTATCACAGGGGCAATCAAAAATTTTAATAACAAAAAACTTACAATTAAAATTCTAAACTATTATTTTTCACCTCAAAAGGCGCCAATTTAAACTTCTATTATCAAAATGTCCGTGGTTTGCGAACTAAAACTAACATTATCTTTATGTCAATATTGAGCAATGATTACGATGTCATAGTGTTGACTGAGACATGGCTTTGTGGTGGCATTGGTGATCGAGAGGTAATAGATGATAGATACGATGTTTTTAGACGTGATAGAAACTACGCTGTAACCGGCAAAAAATATGGAGGAGGCGTCTTAATAGCTGTTCGTAAAAACCTTCTTGCAGTAAGCCATCCAAAATGGACAACAACAAATGAAGACATTTTGGGTCTCAATCCCAACCTCCACTAATCACCACATTCACATATGTTCTGTATATTTACCCAATAATCAACATCATCAACAAAATATTCTTTGCTATTTTGAAAATGTTTCTAATCTCATGTATAAATATCCTGACGACTTGTTTATCCTGCTTGGTGATTTTAATGTACCTAATATAAACTGGGTCTTCAATGGATCAGATAACCATCTTTCTCCAAGTGAATTCAGTGACCCCCTGAGCACAAATCTAGTCGACGCCATTAACTTTTTACATCTCAAACAATTTAACTCGCATAAAAACATTAATAATCGTGTCCTCGATCTTATACTAAGTAATACCAGCCAATGTAATGTCGAAATTTGTGACGATCCACTTGTTCCTGAAGATCTACACCATAAGCCCTTGTGTATCGACGAGTTTGAAACGAAGTCAGAAGTATATGCCCATAATTCCTCCAGGTTAAAATATTTATTTCAGTCTGCAAACTATCTTGTGATAAATGATCATCTATCTGATATAAATTGGGAAGAAAAATTTATTGGACTTGATGTAGAAAAAGCGACTGCGGTATTCTATTCAATATTAAATGATGCATTATCTCGATTTGTACCTACGAAAACATCGAAATATTGCAGTAAATTTCCAACCTGGTACTCCGCTTCGCTTATCAAAATAATAAAAGAAAAAAACTCAAGTACCATAAAAAATGGAAAAATTACAAAAACTTTAAAGATTATGAAACATTTTCCCTTCTCCGCTCACGTCAGAAACAAGAAGCAAAAAATTGTTATAATTTTTACATTGACCAAATCGAATTGGCCATTCACAAAGACCCAAAACAATTATGGTCCTTTGTAAAATAAAAAAAAAATCATAATCAAATTCCTTTAAAAATGTATCTCCATGATGAGAAGAGTGATGACGTGCGGAGCAGTTGTGAGTTATTCTCTACTTTCTTCCAGTCTGTTTTTGTATCTGATAGCATAGATTTACCGTCCGTAGAATGTTGTGACTCCATTGATATTCAATCCATTTCGTTTGATCCCGCGTTAGTCCTGAAATATTTAAATGAACTAGATTCTACCAAAGGACCCTGGTCCTGATGGGTTTCCCACAACTTTTGTGAAAGGTTGTGCAAAGCAGCTGGCTCAGCCGTTATCATATCTTTATACCCTTTCAATGAAAGAAGGTAGATTTCCGACTTGCTGGAAGAAATCTTATGTTTCCCCTATTTATAAAAACGGTGATCAACACAACATTGAAAACTACAGGCCTATATCCAAAATCTCTGTTTTTAGTAAGTTAATGGAAAAAATTGTAACTGATCAAATTTCCCCTGCCGTGAAGCATTTCATAGATCCTAACCAACATGGCTTTTTTCAAAAAGCGAAATGTGACTACCAATCTCGCTGAGTTTACAGATAAAGTACTAAAAGTAATGGGCAACAGGCATCAGGTTGATGCCCAATATACAGATTTTTAGTAAAGCCTTCGACAAGATTAGTCATAAAATCCTAATTCACAAGCTTAAATGTTATGGCATTCACGGAGACCTTTTACGTTGGTTAGAATCGTATATAAAGGATCGCCTGCAATCTGTTACAATACTTAACCACCATTCATCATTTAGAATTTGCCATTCCGGGGTCCCTCAAGGATCTCATTTAGGCCCGTTATTGTTTTATCCTTTATATCAATGACATAGGTAAAGTCTTCAAATTCTCAGAGTACAAAATATTTGCAGATGACACTAAGATTTATAAGAAAAATTTCATCTTTTCAAGACTGTTTGGACATGCAAGAAGACCTTGTGAACCTTTCTATTTATTGCTCCAGGAACCAACTTTTATTGAACCCTCTTAAATGTAATACAATTACCTTCACAAGAACAAAAAAACCCAATTATTTATGCATATTCCTTATCAGGCACAGCTTTACCTCGTGTTCATGATGAAATAAGGGATCTGGGTGTCATCCTAGATTCTAAACTTACTTTTCAAGCACATACTGACAAACTCACTGAGAAGGCATATAAAATGTTGGGATTTGTTATTCGAGTGTCTAAACCCTTCAAAAGTGAACTAACGTTAAAACACTTATATTATAGCTATGTAAGAACACACTTAGAGTTTGCATCCATTATATGGAATCCTCAGTATGTTACTTATATTGACAGACTGGAGAGGGTTCAGAATAAGTTCTTGAAGCATTTAAATTTTAGATGTTCGCTTTCATTTCCAAACTACGACTTATCTGCACGTCATCACAATCTTATGAATCTTGAAAATAGGGAGAACAGTAATAGATATGACATTCTTGTTTAAAATCATTAATAATCAAGTTGATTCTCCGCAATTATTAACAAACATATATTTTAACTGTCCTGCACGTGCCTTACGTAATCATCCAACCTTTCGTTTGCCAATTGTCAGTACGAATTATGGTCAGAACGCATTCTTGCATCGTTCTTGCTCAAACTTCAATAGTTTCTTTAACCATATTGACATAAATAATACTAGCCTATCTATGTTTAAAAAAGAACTCCTAAAAGTGTTCGCTAAGTCCCCAGAAATATCTTCATAACTTTTACTTATCTTCATAACTTTTTACTAATAAATTGTTACCCCCTTCCTCATTTTTTTTAAATTTTTATAATGAACCCTAAGTTTAGTTTTATATAAATTTTCTCTGTATTAATAACAAACAAAACCCTTATTATAATTATAAATATGGAAACTTAACTGGTCCACTATAATATGTTTATTATAATTACGTTTACATTGATTGTAAGTACTGTTTGTTTCCGAAATAAATGAAAATAAAAGAATAAAAATAAAAATAGTGATATATAGTAAATATAGTAGTCTTAGCTAAATTTTACAACTTCTAAATTAATAATTTATAATTCCCTCCATTACATTTGACTGACAGCCTTAAGTTTGAGTACAAATGAAACAATATTTCCGCTACCAAGATGTTCCAGAACAATTCAGTAATAACAGCCTACCGCTTTATTAGATTCAACTTCATTAATTTAATTCGGTCCACGGGAAATGTAATATAAGTTCTACAAACTATTATAGAGTGTGTTTTGTCAAAATATCCACGGAATTTAATACCGGGCACGAAGCAGAAGGGAAGGAAGTCACTTTGTGTGGAAATCCACAAGAAGAAATTTAATAATTGTCAAAATTTCAAATATTATAGATATAAGGAGAATTAAATATAAACAACATTTTGAGTGTGTCCAAATACTTGTAGACAAAAACTGGATTTCACCCATTACGGGCTAATAATTACAATTTGACATCTCAACAGAGACGAGAAGTTTGGAAGGGACTGAGTGATAAAAATTATCTGGTAAAAGTTATAAGCATAACAAATTGAAGATTCATCTTCAGGCAATTCCTATTAGGTGATATAATTCGGTAAGAATCTCACTTGCAATCATAAAGGTTTCTGCTAAAATGCTTAGCAATTTTCTCAATGGATGACAGAGAGTTCACATATGAAGCGTCGCGCCATTTTGCTATATATTGGCAGATATGGATATCAAATACTAGGTGAAATGGGGAATGTTGTAATACATCAAGTGGCCACTTAACCCAGCCAATGACAGGTCATAAGCCCTGTAAACGCCTTATTATCCATAATCCCTTCCAAACTTCTCGTCTCTGTTGAGATGTCAAATTGTAAGAATTAAATATATTTAAGAGTTATTTAGTATGCATGCGTTTAGAGTGCCTAGAAGGGCCGCCTCGTAGTGTGTGGGTTAGCGCGTTGGATACCGTGCATAGGGTCACGGGTTCGATAGTCATTGGGGTCAAATAAAATATTTATTAATATTAAATTAATAAATTATCAAAATTCACTGTTTTTGGAGTACCAAGTTAGTGCACTATACTGGAAAGCAGTGGTAGTATAATACGAGTATGTAGCAGTTGTAGTAGAGTTATTTGGAAAGAAGTTACTACTACTACTACTACTTTCCCTTATTCGCACCTAATGGTGCATAGGGCACTTCATTGGTACAACAAGTGCAGTGTCTCATGATCATTTTATTACATGAAGGTAGGATGATCAGTCTTACGCGTCAGTGCCAGTCCAAGGTATCTATCACACATGAAATATTAATATGAAAATCACATGTAAATAAATATTTCATGTTGAAGAAAGAAGTTATATAATAGTAATTACAATAGTTACAAATATCATGTAATTCAACATTTTAGATACATTATTCTTAGTTGGCTGTTAATTTGTCATATTTGGAGTCGATTGTCAAAATATGTTTGACAACACATATAAAAATAAATTAGATCACACATATATACAACTAGATTCACATCCATGGAGGGATTAATTGTGCCCAAAACTAAAAATAAGTGCGGGCAGAGAACTTTAGAATATTTAATTCCAAAATTTTTAATATATTGCCCTATGAATTTAAATCGTGTAACAAAGCTAGTAAAATTATTTTTATTTTAAGGAATTGGTTGGAAGATAGAACTTCTTTATATTGATGCACCACAATTTATTATATATTGATTCACCATATGCATTTTTTGAATCTCTATTCCTTTTACGTATATTTTGTAAACTTTTTTATTATTTTGTTGTATTTCTATGATAAATTTACATATTTGCTATTAGCTCCCGATGACAAACGGCAAAATTGCTGTTTATCGGGACGGTATTATTTTTGTTTTCAAATGTTATGTTTTATTTTCTCAATAAAGAACTTTCAACAACAACATTTCGTAGATTTAAAAAAAAAATGACCCATTGTTTTCGAGAAAATTAAGTAGAGTTGCAAATTGTTATAAAATATCATTTCTTTAGTCAATTATTTATAAATAAAACAAAAAAAAAAACCGCATTTTAATAAGAATTTGTGCAATTTTGCTTAATCTGAGGTACTAATGAAAGCTTTTATGATAAGAAAAAAATATTTTCTAAATTGAAAAGTTATACTACACATTCGACTCCAAATATGATGTAGATTCACCAATTTTCGGGTTGTACTACAAGTTTTGTTACTCCGTCTATTATATGTATTTAAAAATACAAAGGCGCATATTATATTTATCACAGACCAAATATTTACTTAAGCATTTCACAGAGTTTAGTGTTTTTTCGTGTTCTAAAAATGATTTTCCGGATGTATTGACAGCCATGAAGCTTAGAAAAAATTATCACTTATAATTCAAACTAAGGCACATGAGGGTAATATGGTATCTTAAGGCTTATATCGCTTGATAATAAAAAAAATTGGGGAAGGAGAGAAATAAAAAATACGAAGCCGTAAACTGTAATTAATATATCATAGAAAAAATGACAAATAAACTTTTGAAATAATTAGGAACAATTAAAAAACTCAAATTGAAAAAAACGGAAAATGACCATATTTCCGAATGTGAGGTTAATATGGTCAGAATGTTGCCATATTAAACTTATGGTTCTTCCTTCCTAATTAAGTTTATTTGTCATTTTTTCTAAATATATTAATTACGGATTGTCCCATGTCCCTTAGAACTCTGTCCGAACGATGTTTTTAAGCTGTCAAAATGACGCATGACGTTGGTAAAATAACATCTGCGGGACTCTGCATATTTGATTAGCCAAATAAGGTATATTATAAACTACTGCCATCTATCAAATAATATACAATCTACTTTCCGAGATATAAGAAAGTGACCATATTTACCGTCTGACCATATTACCCTCATGCACCTTACATTTTCAAGGAAAATACGCAAACAGATTTTTATTTAATGCATGAATTCTATGAAAGAAGAAAGATAGTCTCTTTAATTAAATTGTTATGGATAACTAAAGGTGGCAGCAAAATAAACACAATAATGGATGTTGTACACATATAAAACTCAAGGTTATTTGAGGGTCTGCCAGTTTTTATTCGTAATGAGCCAGTTCTGTAAAAAAAAACATTATGCTGCCACATTTCAGTCCAGATGATGGGCATTGCAATGTGCTCCGAAACGTCGTCTACAGCGCAAAGCCAAACCAGAAAAAAAAGTGGTTTATATTAAATAACTTAGAAATTCTAGAAATCAAGAAATCTGAAAAGGAAAAACAGAATATAATCGATAATCAAATAAATCTTAGCAATAGTCCTATTTTTAACGTATTTCCCCCCTGCAAGAATCCCCCCCCTTAAACTCTCTACCCCTATCCGTAGCCCACTCCCTCCCAATCCATAGTTCCCCACCCCACTAATTAGATGCAACTTTGTATTTTATTGTTAGTTTTGTACTAGCTCTAATGATGGTACGGTGGTACCGAAACTAGTTAGTAATAACTCAATTCAAAAGTGAATAAAAAAACATAGTGATTTTTATTTTATTTAAAAAAGTTTACAATGATTTACAAAGTTGATGGTGATAATATATATAAAGAAGAAAAAAAAACTTTATTTCTCCCAGATTCACTTGGATTATAAATCCGCGCCGTTTCAGACTTTAATTAATGAGAAAATATTTGAATTGAGGATATGCCATTTTATGCCATTTTCCCAAAGGGTTAGTCAGAGAGGATATAACTCCAAACAGCGCTGTTTTGACATACTTCTCTCGCTTTCTCCACATTTAGTGTATAAATTAAATTTAATTATCATTAACTAAATTAATTGATTTTTTAAATTTAATTTATACACTTTTAGAGAAAACCAAATTATTGAATTTATTCACCTTTAGAGAAACCCAAATTACAGGAAGAAATTACTTCGATTTAAAAATTACTAGTATCAGAAAATATCTACAATTATGGGACCATTGACGAGGAACGAAAGAGAGTGTTCTCTTGTTAGTCAGGGTTTATATAATAAACATGACGTTATTAAATTTTGAAATAATAATTGCCTTTTTTGAATTTCCGCTTGAAGGTAGGTACTTCTCCACACATGCTTCTTTTCGTGCATGCACGCCGATTTTTCCATCATTTCACGTGACCGCATTCAAATGTCGATCCATTTAATAAAAAATCAAACACCGTTTGGCATCCTAGTTGCGTAGTGGCGGCCATTTTGTTTGATTTATTTATTTATCAGGCGTCGGTAGGTGGTGCGATGTGTGATAAGTGCGCGGTACACGAGATGTATGGATATATGCGCTGTGATATCTCACGGGGCAGAGCGGGCGTACTAGGGCGCGCGAGGGAATAAGACCGCGGTACGGAACACAAGTGCCGGCTTGCATACTAATAGGGAATTGGCTTATTCTCGCGTGCGGGTTAAAAAGTACAGAGGGATACTTAAGTTTTTTTTGACGTGAAAATAGCAGCAGTTATGTTTTGCAGAGCTTAAGCCGCGGTAAAAACGTTAAAAATCCCATTAATTTATTATTAACATTCAAAGCAATAACTTTGTGGTCCAACATTTTATTATGTGAATACAATTTGTATAAAACCACTCACCAACTTTTCTGTCTACCGGTTTCGAGACGTAACCCGTTTCTTCATCAAGTTTTACACATAAATAATAAAGGACTGAAAGTAAATAACATGGAGATTTTTTACATAAAGAAGGCTTTGAAAAATAACGTCCCATTAACTAATAATCAAGTAACTTTGCAATATGGTCCATTATTCGATATTTCATTGTAATGGTCACCCTACCCTCCCCCCCCCCTTCCACCCTTTCCAACTGTTATTTTTTTTGAACTATTAGCTTCATAAATCATTAACCCTTGGTGATGGCGTAGTGAAGCATGTGTCTAATCTGCATGCCGATTTTATATTTTTGTAAATCTACTATGGTGAAGGTGTGTAGTAGTTATTTGCATGTTGGTGTAGTGTTGTTGTCCTGACGAAGAGACGGGTTACGTCTCGAAACCGGTAGACAGAAAAGTCGGTGAGTGGTTTTATACAAATTTTAGACCTGTTCATTTATTTTTAACTTTCTGTATGATGGCGTGTTTATTGCTAAAAAGCAATATCTTCCAACCAACCAGAAACAGAGTGGTGGGAGTGGGTCAATATTACGAACCTCAATCACAGCTATTAGATTAGTGGGAAGATAGTACTTGTACAACAATGATAAAAAAACTTTTGGTTGTCTGTAAAGTCAGTTTACGGACGATAATTTTACGTGATAACGTCATAAGAAAACGTTGATGAAAAATAGCATACTTTTATGAATTAAATTGAAATTATTATTACTGAAATATCTTTATTTTGTATAATACAAAGCAGGAGTTAAATGAATATTACAATTTTTTCCATAAATTAACATTTTTTGCACTCGTTAATTCAAATATTTGTTTGCTTAAATTATTCAAATTAATTACAAGTAATAGATGCGTCCAAACCGAACGCTTAGGCCGATCGTGCCTCTCTATCGCTTGTTTCGCGCTCTCGCTTCTGGTTGAGACTTTTGATAAAGAGACCGTTCTTGGACGGTTTGAAAGGACCACAGCGTTCTGTATTCCGAGCGTGAGGTAAGTATTAAAAGTCAGTCAGGATTCTAGTATCTAGCGGTGATGTTCTTGCGCTATCATGCTGTCAGAATAATACCTAAGGGACACCTTTGAAATAAGAATTCTGATCACGTGATGGGTGATCTTTTATAACAGCGGTTCTAAATCTTCAGAATACATTTCGCAACATATTTGCTATAAAAAACATACTACTGTTAAAAATAAAGACTTTCAACACAATGAGGAATTTCGGCCTAACCCGGAATTAAATTTCAAAAATATTTTCGCGCAGACGCGAATATTTAAAAATTTTGAAGTAAGATGAAATATCTCAAAAATGCATGCAAAAATAAACAAAAAATGATGAAAATAATATACATTTCAAAACCGAAAACAATGACGTCACTCCTTGCATCTACGTGTAGTGTTTCCGGTTTCCGTTTATATACTTCCGTAGCCACATTTCAAGCAAGTGTACAGCGTCTCATGTCAATTTAATATGGAATTCAATCTACATACAAGCTTCTATCGCAAAACATGATGGCCGCCTTTCAGTCTCCCTAAAACAGCTGTTATCAGTTTATCTGACAGTTGAGTTGACGGTATTATTTATTGAGTATATTCATTAAAAACAATGATCGTTTCAATTGAATTCATAAATAAAACAAAAAATATATTACAATAGATCCAATTTATTAAAAAAACAATAATTAAATTACACCAAAGTACGGAAAGTCGGAACCACAGATTTTAGTAAGAACGACACTAGTGTCATGACGTCACTCCTGTAAATGACGCCCTTAGTACAGTCATTTGGCGCGGTATTTGATATATGGGATTTTAAAAAATCGTATCTTCATTAATAACAGAACGAAAAAATAAAAAATAATTTTTTTTAGCTAAGATAAATTGTACGCTAATAGAAAAAAATATTTTGGAAAACTGTGGAATGGCTCATTTAAAAATGATTTATTTCACATAATTTTTAATTATATATTTCATGTGCGCAACTTAGACTGGCGCTGAAGCGTTAGACTGATCATCTTGCCTTCATGTAACAAATCAAGATTTACTGCACTTGGTGTAACAATGCAGTACCCTATGCACCATTGGGTGCGAATAAGAGAGAGAGAGAGTGGAGTAGAGCTATTTTCAGTAATGGGTTGGTTTACATAATTTTACAAATATACCACGTATTTCTTTAGACAGTTAAGTACTGAATTACTGAGCTTTCGTCGAAAGCGGATGGCGTATTTATATAAAAGGCATCCTTCTGGAAGTTTCAGTGTAAGCGTATCTGGAACCTTCTAGGCGAGTCCACACCAATCCAGGTGATTCGATATAGTTATTTTTTTACATAATGGAAGCAAAGAGATGCTTTTGTAGGATTCTAAATTTTACTAAACTATATTTAAACATAAAACCGGTAATGACTATCGTAATTTCATTTTAAATAAAATATTGTAGCATTTTGCTATCTATTATGATCTGGCAAAGGTGTTCTGGCTAAATGGGCCATATACTACGTATGTCTCCCGAGAGCTTTAATCATGCTTGCCTATTTTAGAAGACATCAGGTTCTCGCCGTCCCAGACGTCCTCTGCTGACAATCGGCAGTGTGGGTCAGAGCTGCTGGAGGTACCCTAACCTGAGAGGATGCACGGAAACTGGCGGCCAACGTGGCTTTGAGGCAGTGGAATCCATATGCCCCATATAGGATATGGTTATGACGTTATGATGAGGAGTATTTTTATATATTTGAAGTAGATTAATCATAGTGACCATAATTAATTTTTAGCTTAGCGACGATAGTTTAGAATTAACGGTGAGGTATGCAGAAATATTTAGAAAATATATTTTACGACATTTTGATTTCAATTCTATTGATCTGAAACTGTAAAACCTTATTTCAAATAACTTTTTGAAAAACGGATATGCGGACTCATCATAATTTGAGAACCGCTGACTGCTTTTGACAAACATTATTTACCCATATACAACTTATATGTATGTATGTACTATGTACAGTTGTACATGTTAATGTATTTGTGTTCTACGTTGCGAATTACGATGCATATATAAATCTTTCTATGTAACAAGATATTGTATGTGGCGAATCTGATAATAAATAATGATAATGATAGGGTTTAAAGCAGAAAAATAAACAGCGTAAGATTTTACAAACTGTAAACATATACTATACATACATGAAATTTACACAATGATTTTTTTTTTTTTAAATTTTTTCTAGATGGTGATTTAAATCTTAGAATTTTTTTTTTGTATTTTCTTTATCATTATAATGTCCGTAATTAATTTTTAAAATACCGTCATTGCGATTTTCCGCCATACAGGGACATAGAACAGGTAGGATGCGTCTATTAATTTTGTTTCCAGTTTTGATGTAAGAAGCGACTAATATAAAAAAAGTACATTTTTTTTTTTTTTTTTTTTTTTATTTATTTTATTCATAATTATACAAGATATTTTAGCATATATAATATTGTATTATTGTTCCCGCAAAGCCGGCACTTAGGCACTTCTCTGGTTCTACGCATCAACTATATATTCAGTACGACCCTTTTTGTGCGCTTAAGAGACGGGTGCTTTTAAAGCATCCGTTTGCGGTCAATCCGTTTTAATAAGCTCCGTTTTAAATTTTAAAAATTGGAATATGATTTTTTTTACTTTTCTCAAAATTTCAAATTAATATTCATTGCTATTCACACAAAAAAAATATGAATTAAAAATATAGGACATTTCCCTATTCACAAAGCCTTGAAAAAATTAACGCGTTAAGGTACTATTTTCTAGGGATGTAACGCAACCAATTTTTTTTTATATACTTAACAGAAAGCCCGTTATTGGCATTTTTAAAATTTTTATCCAAATACAATTTTAGGGAATTAGTGTCTCGATTTTTAACAACATTTTAAATGTGTACAAATACGATTTTTATTGTTTTCAAATGTGTGATACCTTGGACTGGTACTGCAGCGTAACACTGATCATCCAACCTTCACGTAATAAAATGATTAAGATAATCTGCACTTGGTGTACCAATGCAGTGCCCATGCACCATTGGGTGCAGATAAGGGATAAAAGTAGTAGTAGTAGTGATTTTCAAATTAATATTTCATGTTTGATACCTTGGACTGGTTCCGAAGCGTAACATTGATCATCCTACCTTCATGTAATAAAACTGTGGCGGACAAAATGACGTCACGCGGGCGACGCGGGACGAACAAACGAGCCGACCTACACCGAACACGCTCGGACAATAACCAAGCGAGATATTTTGACCTTCTGCGTGACGAGATGTCGATTTTGCGCATTTCTTGCCGCCAAATTGTGGGGGAAAAATAATCGAGGTACACTGCACTTGGTGTACCAACGCAGTGCCCTATGCACCATTGGGTGCGGATAAGGGAAAGTATAAGCACGTTCACACTTCAAAATATTTTTTCCATATCTTTTAATCAATCCTAATTTTCTTTCAAACAGGCGTATTCGCGTATTTTTATTTCCTACGTATTCTCGTTAAGCTGACTTGTAGATAGCGTAATCCCAGCGCGTATCCGAGGTAACCGATAATATTATGGTAATAGCGGAACCAGATGGGTTTTCCGTGATTTTTAGTCCATCATAATGTCGGAACGGCTCCCCCGGGCCCTCAGAGAACGTTATTCCGGTTCCCTGGATCTTTACTTACAGGGCAGAGACCGCCAATATATCTACACGTAGATATAAGTCGATACGAGGTCGATAAAACTTACATAAATGCAAGGTTGAAATATTGGTGATCTTTGCCCAAAGAAGGGTTTTCTATAGTTAGGACTGGCATCACATTATGATAACTGACAATATGGTCGATGGTCAAAACTATGTATGATAGGTGCACTAATGTTGAAATTAGAGCAGAATGCAAGGCTGAGATAGGCATTATCGACAAAATTAAGAAAGGTCTTTAACGTTGGTTCGGTCATGTAGAGCGAATGGATGATGAAAGAACGGCTAAAAAAATATAATTGATGCGACTGTCCCTGGATGTAGAAGTCTTGGAAGGCCGAGAAAGACATGGCATGATCAAGTAAAACAAGTGCTTTGAAAGTGGGCATGTAAGAAGTCGGAATAATCGACGTGCATGCACGAGAAGATGTATGAATGTGGAGGAAGCAAGAGAAGTATGCCAAGACAGAGTGGTGTCGCGTTGTATCCCGAAGGGGTAGGCAGAGAAGATAGAACGCCACACCACTTTGTCCTGGCACACTTCCCTTGCTTCCTCCACATTCATACATCTTCTCATGCACGCACGTCGATTTTTCCGACTTCTTACATGCCCACTTTCAAGCACTTGTTTTACTTGATCATGCCATGTCTTTCTCGGCCTTCCTCGATTTTTACATCCAGGCACAGTCGCATCATATACATGACCGAACCATCATAAAAGACAATTCTTAATTTGGTCGATAATGCTTATCTCAGCCTTGCACTCTGCTCTAATTTCAACATTTGTACACCTATCATACATAGTCTTACCACACATACGCCTGAGAGATCGCTTCAACTGCATTCCATATATACGTTTCTATAATGTAGATAAGCTGGTGATCACAGTGCAAGATCTAATGTTACTGAAGGAACTTCTGACGTAATAAGAACTTAAACCCATTCTGGAATACTTGATGCACTATCCACTTGTAAAATAGGCAAGCATGGTCAGGGCTATCGGGGAGTATACGTAGTACATGACCTAGCCAGCCGAAATGCCTTAGACCAAGGATTGCTGCGTCCGTTGCCTTGCCTGTATTCCTTACAAAGTCAAACCACCGCCACCGCCCACCTAATATTCCTCTCAGACACCCTATCTTCAAAACTTTAAACATCAACATATATATAGCAAAAACTTAACACTACTATTTAGGTGACGAATTTTGGTTTTTGCGCATTCTAAGCCTCCCTTACTTTTTCTAGGTATTAATTTTTTGTATCCTCATTTACTACTACTACTACTACTACTTTCCCTTATCCGCACCCAATGGTGCATAGGGCACTGCATTGTTACACCGAGTGCAGTGTATCTTGATCATTTTATTACACGAAGGCAAGATGATCAGTCTCTAGCTTCAGTACCAGTCCAAGGTATCACACATGAAATATTAATATGAAAATCTCATGTAAATAAATATTTCATGTTGACCTCCTACGGGAATCGAACCCGCGACCTCAGGCACGGTAGCCAAATGCGCTACCACTCTGCTACGAGGCGGACATATATCCACATCTAATGATACATAACTCAATATGACAATTAATAAAAACAAACAATATTTACCAAATTATCACAAAAGATATATATTTCATTTTATATCCCTACAGAGATGAGGCAGATTTTTTTCAAATTCAGGAATATGGATATTCGAGCGTTTACAGGGCTTATGACCTGTCATTGGCTGGTCATTGGTTGTCATTGGGCCACTTTATGTACTACAACATTCCCCATTCCGCTATTAGCGAATATCCACACTAGGTAACTTTTTTTTTTTTTTTTTTTTACGGTTTTTATTTTGTATATATGTTACGAATCGAGAATCATCCACCAGCGCGTTAAAAGCTCCATCTCTGCATTGATATTGAAGTTAAGTATTTATTAGGAAATTATTTTGAACATAAAGTGGCCACATAACCCAGCCAATGACAGGTCATAAGCCCTGTAAACGCTCGAATATCTTGATTCTTGAATTCGAAAAAATTCTACCTCATCTCTGTAGGGATAAAAAATGAAATATACGAGTATACCTACTCCCGTCTTGGGATAAAATCCAGATTTGTGTACAAGTATTTGAACACGCCCAAAATGTTGTACAAAAGATATGTATCATAATCGTTATCACAAAAATTACCAAAAATCAGTTTATAATTATTATACTCAAAAGATAAATAAATGTGTCTTGCGCTTTAAATCTAGTTCTAAGATAATAAAAAAACTGTTAATATTACGGGCATTATTTTCCCTTTTGAACATAATTTTTCTTTTTCCTCTATTGGAACATGAAAATAACCGCATTTCACATAAAAAAATTCCTCTCAGAAATCTTTACGCTCTTATTTCTCCTATTTCGTCGTCTATTTCCCGGAACTGGTTCAAAAAGAGAAGGTCGAGACACATTGGGCTGCTCCCGAATGACTAAACGCTGCAACCAAGGTTACATTAAATATATTTTTATTTTATTTTATATAATTTTGTTCTAATATGGCTTGTTTAGTCCTATTCATTTACGTTAAAGAAAAAGTAAGTAATAAGGCTCGATAGATCCTTATCTACACCAATAAAAAATGATTAAACTTTTGAATATTATGTCTGTAGACCAGTGTTTCCCAACCTGTGGTCCGCGGACCCCTGGGGGTCCGCGAATATATATATATGTATGGGGGTCCGCAGTCACATCTCTGGACCATTTGACAACTTTTTTTTTTATATTTGTTTATGGACAGCCAACAGACATACACTTATATTAATTTCTAAAAATAACGTCCACTTATAGGCTATCTCTTAACTATCTATAAGATTAAAACATTTATAAAAGTACTTGTTACTAATTATTGTTGCAAAGTACCCATTTTGTGCATGGTTGCTTATGCAAAATAAATATTAATCAATAAATATTTTATTCGTTGTAAATTACCGGTCGTAAAACTTTTTTTCCTAACTTAATTCTGTTACTTCGGTAACTTCGATTAATAATTTTAGTGGTTTGCTTAAAAAAATCATGCAAAAAAAAGCTATCCTATGGAAGGGTTTGGTTGGAGCTTAATGTCTTTTTACTAAGGGGGTCCTTGAAAATTGTGCTTGATTTCCTAGTGGTCCGCGACTTAAAAAGGTTGGGAAACGCTGATTTAGATATATCATGTTTTGTATTAGATATTATTGTCCTTACGTTTGAGAATAAGTAAGTAATAAAGCTCGATAGAGCCTTACCTACACCAATAAAAAAATGATTAAACTTTTGAATATTATGTCAGTAGACCAAAGAATTAAAAATATAATGTTGCTAATGAAATTAACAAAATTGTTAAAGGGATAGTTCCAAGATATTTGCAAAACAAATTTTAAAACAATGACTTTTACCATAAATATAAGATAAGAAAAGAAAAGAAAATCTATATCACAGAATTGTCTAATGTATAGGGGCATTAAAATGTATGAGTAGATTCCAGGTGAAATAAGAAATGAACAAAATGTAAATGTTATTTAGGGTTAAATGTAAAATATATATGTGTGAAAAATATTAGTGTAGGTATTATATTATAGCTAAATTGATAAATGTATAATAAGAATAGTTAGGAAAATAAATTAGTCTATGTAAAAATTATATTACATATTATATTATTATAATGAATGTAAAAAATATTTTTTAAATAAAAAAATAATAAATATTGATTGCCAAAAATGCCTATCAATCTTCTCAACAGATGTCGCGAGAGAAAAAATGTTGAAAATCGTCGAAAAACAGACTCAAATGTGGAAGGTTCTGTACCAATTCAATATACACCGTGTCCCACGATGAGACCGCGAAACTCCAGAGAGTGATTATTCATGATATTCTGAGAAAAAAAATTTAGTAAAAGTTTTTCAAAAAACTCAATTCTAATTTCTTAAAAAAATTATTAAAATATGAATAAAAATTCACGCGTGTAATACCGTCAATTTTTGAACTGGCTCACACCTGCACCAATAAGCGCGAAGAAATCACTAGTTCAGAAATGAAAATCGAATTTTGAATGTCCGTACAAGGCGTACCAGAGCGGACCCCCACTCCTCCACGCCCACCGCCACCCCGCCACCGCTAGCATTTCAAACAGAAGCCAGTATTACACTCGTCGCTTTTTATGAATACTTTTTTTAAATGAATTATTGGAAATGCCCGGATCAAAAAATTTTCAAAGGATTTTTTCTCAGAATACCATGAACAATCACCCTCCGGAGTTTCGCGGTCTCATCGTGGGACACGGTGTATATAGTTGTTTCAAAAATATGTCGTTTCCAGAGTTTCTCTGTCTCCGTTGTGATATCAATATTAATAAAAAAATATTTAAAAAATGATAAATCAAGCAAATTTAAGAGACGCGAGCTTTGGATGGGGAAATGGATATCTAGACGTTTACAGGGCTTATGACCTGTCAATGGGTGGGTTTAGTAGCCATTTGTGTATGACAACATTTTGTGTTCCACCTTGATTTTTGCCTACAAGTATTTGGTCACCGTCAAATTGTTGTTAACAATCAAATTCTATTGACGAAAAGAAGCATTTAAACGCTATTTATTAAAAACTCACTTTTTGGGGTTACAGCGTTTGGTCGTTCGAAGGCAGTGGGGTTGGATTCCAATCGGGTGGGGGTGATATTTTAGATTTCTTAGGGTGTGGGGGTGGGGATGGGGGTGGGAGTGAGGGTGAAGGAATGTCGAATTTAATAATTTAGTTGACAGTATGAATTGAATTCATTTGATGGTATAAGACAGGGGTGGTAAACTGTAGCAGACTCAAGATTTTTTTCACAATCCAAAATCCAATTATATTTCCCCAATCAGAATTTTTGATAAACTTATCAATATACTTTATATTTATTCGCGCTTTTATTCTACTCGCAGTCGAATTGAAACTATTTTTTTTGGTTTTTTCGGACAAGAAACGTTACGTCACTCGGGCCGTACAAAATTATTTCAAAATCATTTTAGATGATGGAAAACTTTAAAGAAACCTTTATCGTTTTTTTTTTTTATTAAAAGTTAGATAAATAAGATATTTGAGTCGAGAAATCCAATCATAATAAGTAATAAAGGCTATGAACACAATTTAAAATATCATTTTTAATAAAGAAATACATTAAAAACCCGTATTATTGATATCCCAAAAGAGACCGAGCTTCTATGTCAATAATATTTGATATTCAGCATATTGTCTATAAGCATTTGTACACATTCAAAATGACATTTAAACACGATTTAAAGTTTTCCACCATCTAAAATGAAAACTCCCAGATAATCCACATTCGTTTCCAGAGTTTCTCTGTCTCTGTTGGGATATCAATAATATCTGATTTAAAAATAGTTTTTTACGGTTGATAAAATACATTATATATACACAAAAAAAATGGTTTGGATTCGACGAAACGACTATTTTACTTCCATATCCCAGACACTTGTTATCATAACCTCTTCTTCTTCTTTCGCCACGTTCGCTTCTATGTGGAGCATGTGGACATCACTAGATTCCTCCAGGAGGCCCTGTCACCAGCCAGCTCTCTCGCCTCATCTCACGTCAGGCCCGCGTCCATCAGCTCCGCCGAATACATCCGTAGGATGGTCATCGACGGTCTGCCAGGACGGCGGGATCCTGCAGGCGTAAAGAAGAGGCAGCTCGGCTTCATAACTACTGCTACTGAGCTTTTTTGAGGTGCAAGGATTCACATCCAAATAGGAACACCGGCAGGAGTTAGAAATCTTGTTTTTTTTAACAGAATATAACTTTTTTTTTACCAAAACTTCGTTATTTCTGTTGGGATATTGTAAATTATAATTTTCTTTAGCTTGCGTCGATGATTGGTCATCCCTGGTATAAGTGATCTAAACCCTACTGGACTGGCGCGCCCTTTGATATCTGTTTTCACCTGCCAGTTACTTGATGGAATATTATTCAGTGGTTTGGTAAAATGTTACCAGAGGGTCTGGTGTCCACTAATGGACACGCTTCGGTAATTACGAATTACCTCAGAAGACGGTTATATTGAATTACTGACGCCATCTATTGATTCAAGATACATTTGCCTTTGTAAACTGTGGCTAAGGAAATTGTAATACTACTACTACTTTCCCTTATACGCACCCAATGGGGCACCGGTACACCAAGTGCAGGGTATATTGATCATTTTATTACATAAAGGTAAGATGATCAGTCATACCTTTCAGTACCAGTCCAAGTTACTTTACAATAACACGTAGATATCTTACTTTGCAATAATATATTAAGGTAATAGAGGCAAATAAGGACTTATCGAAAGAAGCAAAATTGGCAGTACACAACGGAGTTCTGGTACCAACCCTTATGTATGTATGGTAGTGAAGCGTGGTGTTGGAAAAAAAGGATGAAAGTAGACTGAATGCTGTTGAAATGCGATCTATGTGCGGCCAGACTATGTATGATAGGTGTACAAATGTCGAAATTAGAGCAGAGTGCTAGGATGAGATAAGCATTATCGACCAAATTAAGAAAGGGCCTTTACGATGGTTTGGTCATGTGGAGCGAATGAGTGATGAAAGAACGGCCAAAAGAAGTTTAAATGCAAGTGTGCCTGGATGTAGAAGCCGAGGACGGCCGAGAAAGATATGGCATGACCAAGTACGACAATTACTTGACATGTGAAAAGTCGGAATAATCGGCGTATGTGCTTGAGAAGATGTATGAATGTAGAGGAAGCAAAGGAAGTATGTCAGGACAGAGTTGTATGGCGTTTTATCCTCTCTGCCTACCCCTACGGGAAAATGGCATGATGGTTAGTAAGTTAGTAATAGTAAGATACCAGCTTTACAATTTTATTGAATTTTTTAAAATTATGTTAAATTTTTGACTTTTTTTTATCTCTTGCAAAATCTGCAAAAGTCTGGTTAAGATATATATACAGTCAGCCATCGATATGTAGTTGTAGTAACTTGTACACGCGATAGAAATCACAAAAGATATTGATAGTCCATTAACAGTTCGTTTGTCTGTCTACAAAGCCAATAAAGACCCCCATCAAATCCTAATGGCCGAGTGCGTGATGTGAACAATCTATTTAGGAAAGTTTATGGAGAAAAGATTGGATGATAACGAAGCTTGTTAAAATGTGAAGAACAATTTTCACAAATATATTAAGAGATTTTTTAATGAAATTAATAACAAATACATATTAATTTTATGTTAATAAAAATGTGTATAAAACCACTCACCGACTTTTCTATGTCTACCGGTTTCGAGACGTAGCCCATCTCTTCGTCAGGATAAACACAACTAAACCAACATACAAATACCACTACATATAACACATATTTTATTACACTGTTTCTCTTAGTTATAAGCTACAGAAATATTTTTTTGTGTTTTATAATACTTTATCTCCATATCCTAGATTTTCTTAGAAATTATCCCCATATATTAGATTAAAAGAAAATTAAATTCACTCAGGAATGCGCACAACGTAAGACGGTCTAGTTGTCTAGTACCTGTTTAGCGTCATTAAAAAAAATATGAACGTTTTTCCTTAAAACCGTGGGTAGAATTACTAATAGGTAAACTGATATTTTCAAATTACCATTCCCTTCTTATTGTATAAAATATGGAATCACAAGCTGCCTCCAGGCCATCGATCGGCCGCCAGCTCCCGTGCATCCTCTTTTTCTCTTCTGCCACGTCCGTTCTGCTTGACGCAAGAGTGTGACGACATTCAACAGTGACGATTCACAGAGAATACGCGTTGTACAAACAGGCAAGCATTTTTATGTATTACGTAGTTTGTAAACCAAAATTTTTCGCCGGGTGACTGAATACCAAGGGTTGGGTATCACCTTATGTTTTTTTTTTCTTCTAAGATACTTATTTTTTTAATTGAAGTCTGCGGCATGCGGGTAAATTATTATGCCATGTGATAGGTGTGAAAGCCATAATTCATTTGTACAATTTTTTTTTTTTAATTGTTAGGTTATTCTTTGTGTTAAAATCATAAAAATTTTTTTTTGGTTCTACGTGATTTTTTTATTAGTTAGTGACAATTGTTTCGCCTTGTAAGGGCATTATCAAGGAGTTTGATAATGCCCTTACAAGGCGAAACAATTGTCACTAACTAATAATAAAATCCGTAGAACCAAAAAAATCGTTTTTTTATTTTTACATAAGACACCTCCTTGGTAGTAGCAGTATTTTTTTATAAATTATTAGATATCCCAACAGAGACAGAGAAACTCTAGAAACGAATGTATAACCCGAAACAGATAACCCACATTCGTTTCACAGAGTTTCTCTGTCTATGTTGGGATATCAATAATTCTCTGATATCAGCCCAGCATGGGTATAATCCAGTAATGTGTCTACAAGTCATTTGTATACATTCAAAATGTTGTATTTTTTTATTATATTTGTACTTATAAATCATGTTTCCTTTCAAAGCAGTTTAAAGTTGTTGGTTATCAAAGCAGTTTAAAGTTCGATAGTATTAATATGGTCGATAGTATTGAAGGTATAAATTATTCTGTATTCATTCATTCGTGTAAAAATCGAAAAGTTATTTGCTGGACCTGCAGACATAAAATTCATTTTCTTCTATTTGGATCTTTGTCGATTTGGATTCAGGCCAAATATAGCGTTAGGATCTTAACATATCTAGGACAACTTGGAAGAATTGGCGTATGAAAAAGTACAGAGATAAGACATCTACAATAATGGGGATGGAAATGCATCCCCTTAAATAGGAAGGTGTCGTGTTTAGATCTTTAAAAAGATAATATTATACGAGTATCACAGTGAGGGAAAGCCATTATATACGAGAACATTAAGTTATAGAACTATATACTACTACTACTACTACTACTTTCCCTTATCCGCACCCAATGGCGCATAGGGCACTGCATTGGTACACCAAGTGCAGTGTATCTTGATCATTTTTATTACATGGAGGTAGGATAATCAGTCTTACGCTTCAGTACCAGTCCAAGATATCACACATGAAATATTCATATGAAAATCACATTAAAATTAATATAGAACTAAAGTCATGATAAAAAACTAAAAAGTAAATATTATTTATATTTTTCCTTTATCATCCCTTAATGTAAAGTGCAGTAAATCTTAATAATTTATTAACTCAATGTTTGTAGCACTCACTTTGTACTTTTCCATAATAATTATTAAATTAAACAAAAAAAATATACAACATTTCGAGTGTGTCCAAATACTTAGACACACTCAAAATGTTGTTTATAAAAATTAGCTGGTAAAAGTTATTAGCATAACAAATTGAAGATTCATCTTCAGGCGTTTCCTAGTAGGTGATATAATTCGGTAAGAATCTCACTTGCAATCATAAAGGTTTCTGCTAAAATGCTTAGCAATTTTCTCAATGGATGACAGAGAGTGTACACATGTGAAGCGTCGCGCCATTTTATTGTATATTGGCAGATATGGAATTTTTATTTGGAAAACCAACAGAGAAACAGTAGGTAATACATGTACAAATCTTAATGTTTAAAAAAAGCTCCAATAACAGGTTTTAACAATAACAGAGTCATAAAAATTAAGTAAGTATATACATAACATACAAGAAGGAGAGGAAAAGGAATGGGAAAAGGGAATGGAATTTTGTATTTAAAAAGAGAAGTTAAGTCGCTGGATGTGTCTTTAATGTAGCTTTTAGTGAAGATAGTTTAATGTTTGTGTAGTCAATATGGCTAAAGTCTTTGTTGTATGCCAAACAAGAACGTTGGATAAAAGAATTTTGTTATTATAGGCTCTTTTGTTGGTGGGGACACGAAACAAAGTAGTGTCTTGTCAGCCTGGCTGGAACATTTATAGATATTAGACTTAGGAGCTCGAGCAGTCGACTAAACTAACAAAAAGATTTTATAAAGAAATATTTGATCCGCGCAGTTTCTGCGGTGTTGTAAGGTGGCGATACCATGCGCGGTGGAAGTTGCAAGATATGACTCAAATGGCGAGCCGGATTTGAATTGAAGAAAACGAAGAAACTTTTTCTGAATACGCTCCAGTCTCGTAATGTATGTGGTATATTGAGGGTTCCACACCTGAGAAGCATACTCCAAATTACTTCTGACAAAAGTATAATACAGGGAAATCAGAACCTTTGGGTTTTCGAAATTTTGCTCATTCTAAATATAAAACCTAGCATACTCAGTGCTTTGGAGGTGATTTTGTTAATATGAGATTCGAAAGTGAGTTTAGAGTCTAAGGTTATATACCTAGGTCTTTGATTTCATGCTTTCTCAAAAGAACGGAATCGGTTAACTCATAGTCGAAATTGATAATGTTTCGTTTCCTGGTGAAAGTGACGCAAACACATTTTTTTTTATTTAAAAATAGCTTATTTTCATTACAAAATATAGTTAAAACGACGCAGGTCACTTTGTATAAGTCGGCAGTCTTCGTGTGAGTCAACCTTGGCGTAAATTTTCATGTCGTCAGCATAGAAAAGAAATTTCGAATGCCGGAAACAGGAATCAATGTCATTAATATATATAAGGAATAATAGGGGACCTAGTAAACTTCCTTGGGGAACGCCAGAGGATATTTGTGTCCAATCAGATTTATACCCCCCTATCACTACTGATTGGCATCGATTAGAAATATAAGATATAATCCACCGCAGAAGATCTCCGTGGATGCCTATTTTTAATAGTTTGCTCAATAAGACTAAATGGTCAACTTTGTCAAAGGCCTTGCTATAATCAGTATATATGACGTCAGTTTGAGATCCTCCTTCCATTGTGTTTAGTATGTCATGTGTAAATAAGGTTAGGTTTGTTACAGTTGAGCGTCCAGCGAAGAAACCATGCTGTTGATGACAAATATAAGGTTTAACTGCGCTGAAAAGTTGGTCATAGATAATTCTTTCAAGGATTTTGCCGAAAACCGATAGCAGCGATATAGGCCTATAATTGTTGGCGTCGTCATTATTGAGAGCCAGATTTAAATTGGTGTTATGTTTAGCTTTTTTCCATTGCGATGGATAAACACATTCTTGGAGAGATTTTTTGAACAGCAGAGAGAGCGGAAGACATAAATTTTTGGAGCAAGATTTTATAAAAATAGGTGGGATTCCATCAGGACCGGCACCTTTGTTTATATCAAGATTATCAATATGCTTCTTCACAATTTCGGGCCTTATCTCAACATTTCTGATGTCAGCTGGTCCATAGTCAAGGTCAGTGAGGTTTAACGTCCCAGGTAGTGTATTAAGAGTGAAGACGGAGTTAAAGAAATCTGAGAACAAATTGCATACATCTTTACCATTGTGCGCAGTGTTATTTAAATAAGTCATTTTGCTGGGAACAGCTGTGTGGAAGCATTTTTTGTTTTTACAAATGACCAAAAGCGTTTGGGTTCAATCAATATTTCATTCTCGATTTTCTTTGTGTAGTCAATAAAACTAGTGTGGGATAATTTTTTTTTTTACTTGATCGTAATAAAGAGAAAGTTTTATAATCAGCTGGGTTTTTATAAAGGTTATATTTTTTGTGGTATTTTTGTTTTTCTTTACAAACTTTAATTAAAGCTGAGTTGTACCACGGGGGATATCTATTTGCCCATACATATTTTATGGGAATGTGACAATTTTATATAATCGTTGATTACATTATAGAATAGATTTACCGCGTCATCGATCTTATGGTTCGCTAATTCCCTTTCCCAGTCGTGTGACGCAAGTTTAGCGTTTATAGTTTGGTAATCGCCATTTCTAAACAAGACTATTTTTTTCTTTGAAGAAACTTGAAGGGGTATGTCAAGAGCCAAGGAGAGAGTAATATTGATTGATTTATGATGCACATCTTCTGGTACCAGCGGGCTATCACTAGCAGTTAATTTAACGCATTATTACTACTACTAAGTACCAGATCCAAAATTCTTCCAAGTTGGTTAGATACATGATTAAATTGCATTAAACCAAGAAAGCTAATTGAGTCTGCAAACTCCTGACTGGTAGATGTTTTATAACCAGTCGGGTTTAGGTGTAAGTTTTTGTCCGTATGCAACCAAGAGATATCAGGAAGATTAAAGTCACCTAGGATTATAAAGGTGTCCTCCGAGGTACTGTTTTCAATAATTATGTTTTTAGTTGATGGAAAAACTTGTGGAGAAGGCTAGCATGATTAGGTCCGCCGGGTAAATATATACAGCAGACATTAAGTTTAGATTTAGAGTTAATTGGAATCTGGATCCATAGATCCTCCGCGCGTCTGTTTGCCAGAGGGGCATTTCAATAGCATTAAGTTCTGTTTTAGTGGCTATGGCTACCCCTCCCCCAAGTTTCTGGCCTGTAAAAGAGTAATTTCTGTCACGCCTAAACGTGGAATACCTCGAGTCAAATATCTCAGTATTATTGATACCACTCACCAGCCAGGTCTCAACAATGCCTATGATGTCCCATTCATCGCAAAGTACATTGCGTAAAAATTCGTCATGGTATGTACACACGTGTCTATTTAGACAGCGCTGTACTTCGCATAAATATATTAACTTAACTAACTCTCCGTGAAAGGCGAACGCCATTTTATAGGGTAGAGCTTCTAGAACAGTTCGGAAGCGGCCGCGGTTTTTCTGAATTTCTAGCACATTCCACGTTCATCTAGTGCCTTCTATACAGACCTTTTTACACAGTGGAAACATCAATAAAATTATTGATATCCCAACAGAGACAGAGAAACTCTGGAAACGAATGTGGGCTATCTAGGCGTTTACAGGGCTTATGACCTGTCATTGGCTGGGTTAAGTGGCCACTTGATGTAGTACAACATTCCCCATTCCGCCTATCATCTGACAACCATATAAGACAAATTTTTTAAACTACTATATATATTTAATTTGTACCGAAGCTTCCACATTTGAGTTTGTTTATCGACAATCTTCAACATTTTTTTCTCTCTGGCGACATCTCTTAAGAAGATTTTTAAGCATTATTTGGCATTAACCCAGCCGATGACAGGGTCATAAGCCCTGTAAACGCCTAGGTAACCCACATTCGTTTCCAGAGTTCTTTCTGTCTCTGTTGAGATATCAATAATATCTGATATCAGCCCAGCATGACTATAATCCAGTAATTTGTCTACAAGTTTTGGTATACGTTCAAAATGTTATCAATAAAATTCCCTACGATTCTTGTACTTTTTGGGTTCTATTACATCATACTTACGAATTGGCACCTAACCAGGGCTCAAAATAGTAGGCTTCTGAGTTTTGAGAATATGTGTCCTAGAAGAATATGAGGCGCGCGATTGTTTTACTTTATAAGAAACACAGAGGTGAGGCAACGGACGCAGTAACCCTTGGTATCTACTGTCATCCGGCGAAGGCGTTTCGGCTGGCTAGGCCATATACTACGTACGCCTCCCGACAGCCTTAACCATGCCTGCCTATTTTGCATCAGGTTCTAGACGTCCTGCGTTGACAATCCGTCGGCAGATGCACGGGAACTTGCGGCCGATCGCTTGGCTTGGAGGCAGTTTTTGGATTCCATATGCTCCACATAGGGAGCGGATGTGGTATGATGATGATGATTTGTAATATACTTTAGTGAAGGTAGGTCCTTTTTAGGGAACTGCATTCAATGGTTGATAATTATTTGTGAAATTTTCTTTCATGGAAATTTGTAACATACACTTTTCCAGCCCTTCCAAAATTTGGTTATGCTAAAGTTATAACTTTTAAAGTTATAACTTTAGCAGTTTTCATAAGCTTTAAGTTACCAAGTTAGCAGTAAGTTGTCAGTTTTCTAAGAACAATGTATTTTCTGTTCTGGGCTGATAATCAAGATATGAATGCAACTAGCGAAGTGGAGTTCTCCTGAGTTGAAAATATACCGGAGATTGCTCCCTCAACTGAAATAATAAAACGAAGTAATTGCTTCCGAACTAAGTTTTAACAATGCTCGTAATATAAAGGTGCCATTATAATTTTTGCGGAATTCATTAATACATAATTTGAATGTTTTTTTATAAATTATTTAAATGATTTGTGTAGGTATGCGGTGCACTGATTTTAAATGAAATTTGTTTTGGTTGTTATATAATATTGACCTACGTTCTATTATCACAAAACAGTCTACTTGTGTAGCCTAGTTGGTGTAGAAATATATTACAGTTAAACACGGGTTAAACATAAAGAACTAAAATATACTCTCTAAACTGTAATATTGCACTCTTTATTAATGTATATACCTACACATATGAACAAACTGCATTGGTGCACCATGTGCAGTGATTGTTTGTATGTAGCTAAAACATTTTTACGTAACATTTTAGGCGTGTTCAAATACTTGTACACAAATCTGGATTTTATCCCAAGACGGGAGTAGGTATATATAATATTTCATTTAATATCCCTACAGAGATGAGGTAGAATTTTTTCATGTTCGAGCGTTTACAGGGCTTATGACCTGTCATTGGCTGGGTTAAGTGGCCACTTTATGTACTACAACATTCCCCATTCCGCTGATTTGCGAATATCCACACCAGGCAACATTTTTGATTTTGTATATATGTTCGAATCGAGAATCATCCACCAGCGTGTTAAAAGCTCCATCTATGCATTGATATTGGATGATTGTCGATTCTTGATTCTTGATTCAATGTTACTTGGTGTGCATATTCGCTAATAAGCAATTAATCCTTCATTTTTAAATTGCGTGAATAATAATGAATATTTGAAATTTCTGTGAAAAATAAAAATAATAAAATTTAAAAGATTCCTCTTGAAAAAAACATTAAAAACGGAGCATATAAAAACGGATTGAACGCAAACGGATGCTTTAAAAGCACCCGTCTTCAAAGCGCACAAAAAGGGTCGTACTTAATATATAGTTGATGCGTGGAACCAGAGAAGTGGCTATGAACATTTTTCTATTTTTGGCTCTACTTACATCAAAACTTGGTTCAAATGTTAATGCACGCATCCTTACCATATTAATGACCTGTTTTGACAGGAAATCGCAATTTTGGTTTATTAAAAAATTATTGCGGATATTTTTCACCATAAATTACCATTTAATTTTTATTTTTTTTTTCCGTAGTCCATTATTCTTCATCTAAGCAAAAAACTATACAAATCGCTAATGCCTACACTGCGAGGCGGCCACAAGCCTTAATGACGAAAATTAACGAACACCCTTCTTAACAATGATGACTTCAACCCTTTACCAATGCTATATGTAACAAATGTTATATTTTTATTTTATTTTTTTACGGAACAATAACAGACAAAAGGATACTCAACATAATACAAAAAAAAGATAAAAAATATACATAGGTAGACCATTGCCCTTTGAAATTGTTCACATAATGCTTAATCAAATAACCAAAACACAATGTTGATGAAAATGTGACATAAACACAATGTTTAAATAAATATAATACACATATAAAAGCAAGAGTGATCACAAATATCTCAAGGACAACCTTCTCTTGAACCCACCTACGGAGCTTCCGAAGATGTCCATACCTTCAGTGCTGTCCCTGTGTAATACATTGTACTCTCTGAGAGAGAGGATTGTAATACCCTGTATTGGAGGAAAAGCGCTCAACTCTGAAAATGTCTGGATTACGCAGTCGTAAATTGGCACGCAGACCGATTTCGCTTATTAGCGTTGTGTCTAGGTGACTATTTATAATTTTATACAAGTGGGATCGATTATTTTTCTCTTTTTTCTAAACTGTCCAGTTTAAAGAAATATAATCGATCTTTATAGCTGTGTAATCTGCGACTCACTCCAGATCTATAGGCAAGAGTTCTTAAGAATTTGGCATGTATCGATTCGATTTTATCTATGTAAACAGAATAGTGGGGACTCCATATTGGGGATCCATATTCTAAGATGCTTCTAACTAAGGACAGGTATAGTTTTTTTATTTATCTAAACTTACGAAAATAAACCACAAATGTAATAATATGACAAGAGTGTATTAAAGTTGATCCAGCCCCCGCCTAGCCCCGGTGGCGTAATGAAATGTGAAGGAAAACACCTCCAACTCCAGTATTTCTGTTTTCAGTTTAGTGTTCAGTTTCAGCAGTTATAAACTTCCGCCTGTCGCTTATTGTAATTGAATCGGATACCAGACGAGTATAACTCCCAAGTTTCAGGACTTAAATCACATTTATTGAATAGAAAGACCGCGAACGAGACAATGTAGTGAAATTATGTAGTGAATTGCTGCTCGGAGCTTCCTTTGCGAAGTTAGGGGAGGTTCACACCGGCCGACCACCTGTAGCGCCACTGAGTATTCCAATCCCGTAGAAAATTATTTTTATTTCATTGATAAATTTGAACTCCTGATCTCCTCTATGGCTGCGAATCATGGCCAACCTAACCTAACCTAACCAGAGCCCAAAACAGCAGACTTCTGAGTATTGAGAATAGGTGTCTTAGAAGAATATTAGGTGTGCGGTGGTGTGACTTTATAAGGAACACAGAAGTGAGGCAACGGACACAACAACCCTTTGTATCTACTGTCATCCGGCGAAGGCGTTCCGGCTAGCTGGGCCATATACTACGTATGCCTCCCGAGAGCCTTAACCATGCTTGCCTATTTTACAAGGCATCAGGTTCTCGACGTCCTGGTCGTCTACTGTTGACAATTCGTCGGCAGTTTGCGTCAGAGCTGCGGGACGTGGACTTGACTCCATGGTGGAATCCGTCTTTCGGATGTCCTCGGCGGAGCTTGATTATGTGGAACTAACTAGTGAGGAGGCGAGAATTATGTCCGGTCACAGGATCTACTAGAGCCTGCCTCCTACCTGCTTGACCAGCTGCCAGCTTCCGTACATCATTCCAAATTCTGTCTGCATTCAATAAGTAAATATCGTCAACTTAAAACTTATAATAAAACCATCTTACTTAAAAACGCCACTTTGGCAATGCGACTTTGTAACTTACTCAGTGAGTTACTTCAGTGTTGCAGTGTGAAAATTCTTGTACCAAATTCAAGTTTTCAGTTTCTCTTTCAGGGAAATTTTCAGTCGGTGGATTCGTTTTCAATTATGATGGAAGAGTCAAAGATAATTACAACTTCTGAATTGCCTTTCCGAGGTACAGCTGGGGCTTAACGAATATAGTTTCGGTACAATCATTTCAACTTCAAGCCTCGTAATGAGTGAATCTTATCTAATTATTCATTTTCAGTACCAAGGCAATTTCAGGAAAATTCATAACCAAAAACCCTTCAAACGGAACTCTAAAAACTTGTATTCATAATTTTCAATTTGAATTACTTTGGTAATTTTTGAAAATTGTTAGGCTTTTAAGATATTTTAATTTATTCGTTTTTTACAAAAGCTTTTTACCGTCTTTATTGCTTCGAAAACGAATTTCGGTAGACCTATTCTAACCAAGCAGTTTCTGTTCTAAATGACATCTTTGCAATTTTGCTGGATTACTGCGCACGCGTATTGGGAAGATTTTTATCGCGAATCCTAAAAAAGTTCGATGTAGTGCTGTCTCCAAATTTCACTTCATTCAAATTTTTAAAAAATGATTCGTAACTACACAATACAGGACACTTAAGGTTTGCGCGCCCTACAGACCTTTAAAAACGTCATCTAAATTAGAGAATAGGTATAAAACAGTCAAATACGTAAATTTAACATTAAATTTGTTCCCGGCGATGCCTAGCGAAATTAATGCCATGATAAAATGTTTTTCGTGTCTGAGTTTTGACGTGGGAGGAGGCGAGAGAGCTGGCTGGTGACAGGGTCTCCTGGAAGGATCTAGTGATGTCCACATGCTCCACATAGGAGCGAACGTGGCGAAAGAAGAAGAAGAGTTTATTTGGGGATCTATTAATTTATTCAGAATATGGACGCTCTATAATATCTAGCTGTTTACTTAATAAATATTAAATAGGTATATAATTATTATTATGACTAGCGGATCTCAACAAAAAATAAAACCACATTGAAAATTTATAATTATTTTATTTAAAACATGAAAATACATTTGAATAAAAAAAATGTAAATAAATAAGTTCATGCATTAAATTACATTGTTATGGTAATCATGTTTAATTTATTTTTAATTACGCTTACATAAATTATGAATATCTTATCTAAAAATTTATTTTAGTTCCGTTTTTTATGTGAAATACATATTTAAGATAATTCTCAGAAAACTAAACAAAAAATGATTTTTTTTTTAAACATTTTAAATGTCAGTATTTTTGTATTAAAACTTATCAGGTTATTTTATGAATATGTATGCATGTTCATTTAACTTTTTGCTTAAGATAAGTTAGTACCTAAGACCTATAAAATTTTGTACTTACTAAATACTCAAAATTGACCTAACTCGTAACATTAGGCATGTGTCAGAAATACAACAAACGTTTGCGATGTAGCGACATGGACATATTTCATAATAGTTTCCGGACTTTTGCTAATCTCATTACAATCTAATAACTTTTAAATAGTTAATTGTTCAGATATTATTGATATCCCAACAGAGACAGAGAAACTCTGAAACCGAATGTGGGTTATCTAGGCGTTTACAGGGCTTATGACCTGTCATTGGCTGTGTTAAGCGGCCACTTGATGTACTACACACATTCCCCATTCCGCCCATCATCTGAGAACCATATATGATAAGTTTTTGGAACTACTATATATTGAACTTTTCTTCGTCGTTCCGCATTACAGAAACTTTTCTATGCTAGTGTCATCTGTTGAGAAGATTGTTAAGCATGATATCAGCCCAGCATGGGTATAAACCAGTAATTTGTCTACATTCAAAATGTTGTTAAAAAGTAAATTATTCATTGATATATATCTTATTTATGTAAGCGAAGTGTGGAGTTGGAAAAAGAAGGACGAAAGTAGGTTGAATGCTGTTGAAATGTGATATTTTAGGCAAATGCGTGGTAAAACTATGTATGATAGGTACAACGATGCACTAATGTCGAAATTAGAGCGGAATGCAAGGCTGAGATAAGCATTATCGACAAAATTAAAGGTCTCTTACGATGGTTCGGTCATGTAGAACGAATGGATGATAAAAGAACGGCTAAAAGAATCTATGATGCTGGTGTGCCTACAAGAGATTGAAAGTGGGCATTTGACAAGTCGGAATAATCGACGTGCGTGCATGAGAAGATGTATGAATGTGGAGGAATCAAGAGGAGTATGCCAGTACAGAGTAGTGTGGCATTCTTACAAAATAAGTTGTATTTTAATAACTGTTTATTACCATAATAAACTAATTAAATATATTTTTCAAAATTTATTACATAATCATAATAAAACTGAAAGACAAAAAACTTCTGCACTGCGACCACCAACGTAACTGAGTGTAGATATATGGCAGATGTGACGCGTACGTATACTGACGTTTGTCAGTAAAATCTCTCTAATAATTTACCGATTATCGTCATATTATACGAGTCAGATCTGCGACATAGCTTTATGTAGATACGTTGGTAATCGCACTACTTGCCTTATTCGTACCTAATGGTGCATGGGGCACTGAATTTGTACACCAACTGCAGTGTATCTTTGGATAATTTATTGTACGAAGGCAGGATGGTCAGACTTACGCTCAGAGCAAGTACCTACAAAGTTTTATACAATATTATGTCAAATGAGCGAATGAGTGATGAAAGAACGGCTAAAAGAAGTTTTAATGATTGGATGTAGAAGCCGAGGAAGGCCGAGAAAGACATGGCATAACCAAGTACGACAAGTACTTGAAAGTGGACATGTGAAAAGTCGGAATAATCGGCGTATGTGCATGAGAAGATGTATGAATGCAGAGGAAGCAAAAGGATTTATGTCAGGACAGAGTGGTATGGCGTTCTATCCTCTCTGCCTACCCATACGGGGAAATGGCGTGATGGTTAGTTAGCTAGTTATGTAAAATATTTTTAAATAAAATTTCACTGCATATTTTAATTCAATTTTGGAATCTGAATCCAGGATCTATTTTCACACTGTTTTTTGGCCGTTCGACGTTACTACCCTGTTGAGTTAGGCCGTTGCGCGTTGGTTGGCTTAAGCGACTAATCCTTGTTGCAGGAGCACTTGGTCCCCCGACAGAACCCTGATTGGAACCCATTGCTCACGCAGTGGACCTGGCACATACTCCTGCAGGGGAACCACGGCTTGGCGTGACGCCTTTGCGGAGGTGAAACCTTCACATCTGTAATAAAAAGTAAACATTTATTCCAACAACGTAATGATAATAGTCTACTACTTTCCATGATAGTTTGCATGAGTAGAACAATAGGTGGTGAAGGGACATGGACTGAACTGGCATTTGTGCACGTTTTGTTCCGTAAAAGGAAGTATCTAGAACTAATAGATTGCTTAGTGGGGTAGTCCCCGGGGGACTTTGGTGTGCGCTCGCTGGGGCGGCCCGTCCCGGGCTGCTTGTGTGTGCGTGTGTGTGGGGCTCTCAAATGATATCCCACCCCTCAACTCTATTGTATTGTGTCTTTTGTAACAATAGGATGGTCTTTGGATAGGTATTGTGATAAGGTACGGCAGGAAACGTATGAAATTGTGTCTGCCAGATAGGATGATAAGATGATAGTGTGATATGCACACATGCGCTCTATCTCCTCCTCTCTTTTCCCTAATCCCCTCTCCATTGAGACCCTGACCGCGGATGCTCGGGTGGATGTCTGGGGGAGGGGGCCTGGCGAAGCAGTATCTCGGTCTCCATACGGGTGGTAGTACTTACTAATAAATAATGACCGGGGTAGTGTAGTAACTAGCGTTTCCCTACCACTGTGTATTTGGGCCGACTCTGGTTGGTTAGGGTAATGGAAACAATGACAATATTATAATACATAAGCCGAGACAGTGGTAGGGAAAAGGAAAGCATTTGTTCGCGTACATCGCGCAAATTCATCCGAATTTTTATCACACTGACTATCTTAAAATTGCGGTTAAGTTTGTTAAAAAAATCGTTAGAGTTGTGCTGGACTAAAAAAAAGACTCAATAGTCTTTAGAACAGTCTAGGGAAAGGGCTAATAAAACTGACATTATGAAAAAAGTGACATGTCATATTATATTATCATAAAGCATAAATTAATATTATGTCCAGTAGCTATTATTATGTTATTTGTTATAAAAAGTGTTGTTAGGTTTTATCAAATTACCACAGCTTTATCAAATAATAAAATGCAACAATCATTTTAAAATGAATACCAAAATTTAAAATATCATTTCTCCTCATTTAATAATGAATTACCTTAAAAAGTTAAATTTAAAATTCGGATATGTATTTTTTTTAATATCTTTTGATATTTTTTTTACAAATGGGGGTCTAGCACATTATAGCTCTTTTAACAAGTAAACGCTTTTTGTACCTAACCATCGCGTCGCTTACGATCATTTGGCTCTCATGGGTCGATATTATCTTTGCGGTTTATTTGAATATTAATCATGTTTTTAATGTGGCAAATCAAAAAAAACAAATAATATTTTTTAAGAGGTCAATGTTAAGAAGTTATCTTAATAAAATGTTAAATATAATGTAATATTTTTTTCAGTACTTAAATATACAATACCTTACCTACCTAATATAAATGTTACAGCAATATTATGCAAGTTGTTAATACCAACGTAATTTTATTTATTTTTCTCTATAAATGGCATTATTTATATCAGAAGACATGTTATTATGTATGTACTGCATTTCCTGGAAATAGAGGACTAGTTATCACGCTGTCATGCGACTCGCGGTCGATTCTCCATACAATCGAAGTCCTAGATTATCTTCCTAGAAATTATCACAATAGCGATTATTTTATCCCACGTTTTGATATAGACCAAAAGCGTGTTTGTATTGTCTTATTTATAAAATAATTAATTTTTCTCCTTTTACACAAGTAAATATTTGAAAAATAAGAAGCTTCTTTTCAATATATAAAAAGTGTGAAAAAACATTTGTTTAGTGCTCCATTCCAAGGAGAAAATCAGGGACTAAGATTGTATGGAGAAACGTGACAGCGGATTCTCTTTATATTTATTTATTTATGCTCATCTTGGAATAGAGCGAGATTGGAACGCTGAATTAATTTTTTTTATAAAAGATGTACAGGAAAAAACTAGTGTAATATTTCTGTACGTGAGAACTAAGAAGCCTCATAATTAAAACCTTACTAGAATTACTAGGCGTCTTCTAGCAAGTAACTAAATTAGTTTGTAAAAATTTTACCTACACCCAATAAAGTTGATAGCTAAAAAGTTGCCTAGCAATTTTCTCAACAGATGTCACCAGTGGGGAATCTCTCAATAATGCGAAACTACGTGTAATAATTCAATATATTAACAAGTTTCAAAAAGTTTCGTATGGTTATCAGATGATGGGCGTAATGGGGAATATTTTAATACATAAAGTGACCACTTAACCCATCCAGTGACAGGTCATAAGGCCTGTTAGCGCCTAGATAATCCAAGTTCGTTTCTAAGGCTTCTCTGTTTCTGTTGATGTATAGATAATTAGAATCATTATTTTTAAGGAGACGCATTGTAATTTATTTTTATTTTTATTATTTTATTTTGGATAGTTAAAAAAAACAGCGAACTTTGATTAAAAACCACTAAATTCGTATGTTGAAAATTAAAAAGAAAGGGCTTTTTTGCTCTCCGGTACAAATTTGTATAAATACCTGCTAATATTTCAGAAGTAAACATACTGCATTACATTATTTTCCTTGCATATTTTTCCTTGGTGCATAAGGCATTGTGTTGGTATAACAAATAATGTAAATTTAATGCAAGAATACATGTTGAGTTTACGTCAGTCGGGGAGTATCAGAGAAATTAAATGTATGAAAAACACCATCAAAATATTAATTCTTAAAATAGTGTGTCAATGGACCACAATCAACCATATGATTAAAAAAATACAAACCGAAATCTGTGAGTTGATTATCATACACTGGATCAAGGTTCAAATCCTGGGCAAGGTAAGAACAACCAATCATCTTCACTATCAAAAGTAACACCAAAACATATAAACAAAAGAACTTCATGGCAACAAAGATTAAACTTGACTTAACAAGCTAGAAAGATAAATATTAGTAAGACTTTGTAATTCTTGTTTGCTACAGGTACATTGAGGTTATGTTCATTATTTTATACGCAATATAGAGTTCTAGAGCGATCACTTGATTGACTGATTCATTAGTGTTATAATTCAATGTTATATGATGTGTTATGATTTTCTTATCTGCGGTTAGACCTGAATTGTTAGCTGTGAATACAACGTAGCAAAATGGCAGATATTAACTCTGTTTATGCGAAGTATTATATAGAATGACCTATTGATATTGTCGTATCCATTTTTTTAAGTCGACTATTTATTCAGTTTATTCCCTTAAAGAACTCAGAACGAAACATCATACCTGATTCAACAATCTTGCACAGAGAAAACAAGTACCAACAATCGTGATTCTGTCAAAAAAAGGAATGCATGTGAAGATATTACAGATATTATTGATATCTCAACAGAGACAGAGAAACTCTGGAAACGAATGTGGGTTATCAAGGCGTTTCAGGGCTTATGACCTGTCATTGGCTGGGTTAAGTGGCCACTTGATGTACTACAAACATTCCCCATTCCGCCTATCATCTGACAACCATTTATGACAAATTTTTTGAAACTTATATATAAGTTGAGTTTGTACAGAAGTATCCACATTTGAGTTGGTTTTTCGATAGAGCTTTACCTACACCAATAAAGTTAGATTGCAAAAAATGCTTAGCCACCTTCTCAACAGATGTCACTAGAGGGAAAAAATATTAAAATCTGTCGAAAAAACCAACTCAAATGTGGATACTTCTGTACAAACTCAATGTATATAGAAGTTTCAAAAGTTTGTCATATATGGTTGTCGAATGATAGGCGGAATGGGGAATGTTGTAGTACATTAAGTGGCCACTTAACCCAGCCAATAACAGGTCATAAGCCCTGTAAACGCCTAGATAACCCACACTCGTTTCCAGAGTTTCTCTGTCTCTGTTGAGATTTATTTATTATTTATTTTATATATATTTATATATATTTACGGCGCATGCCTTTTACAAAAAAACACTTTAATTAAAGCGATACATAAATTAAATATAAATAGAGAATAGTACTGTTGTGCTAAATTGTGACAATTATTTTTTTACATGGGTATAAATAACATATCGAAGTATGCTTCAAACAAATACACAATAATATATTTTTAATAAAGTGAAATATATTATCTGTAATGAAAGAATTTATGAGAAAAAAAAATTTTTTCAACTCAGATTATATTACATATTACATATGACTTTTGCAAAAATGATGTAGATCCACCAGTTTTCAGGTTGTACTACGAGTTGTGTTATACTACATAATATAATAAAATAAAAATAAATATAATAAAAATAAAAATACCTGTTTATAGTAAAGGAAATAGTAAGAGTTTTTAAAGAAAAGAAATCAAATCACGATCATTATGTTATCACACATCAATCTAAAAACATATTCAAAACACATCGTTTATAAAACTGGTAATCCTATCTCAGTACTCGACAAATAGGAAAATTGATTGCCGACTGTTTGGATTGTATTGAAAATAGAGTTTTGTTGTGCGTTAGTTCGAATATTGTCACAGCGATACGGTATATTTTGTCTTGTAGTTCTGGTTGGGACGTGATAGTTCATTAAAGACAAAAGTTCAGGGGAATCTAATAAGTTGTGTTCAATTTTAAACAAAAACAATAAATCATTAATTGTTCTCCTATCTTTTAATGTCAGCAATTGTAAATATTTCAATAAAAAATCATAGTCATGATCTTCAACTGGGATGCCTAGCCTGAAATTGAGTGATCTTAAAAATTTATGCTGAATACGTTCAATAGATTTTATATGTACCTCGTAGCGTGGATTCCAAACAGAAGAGTTGTACTCCAACTGGCTACGTACCAATGATGTATATAGCAATTTGAGCGTAGACGTGCTATTAAAATCTTTGGAGATTCTCAGAATATATCCCAACATCCTCATACCCCTATCAGTGACAGCATTGATGTGGTAAATGAAAGATAATTTGGTATCGAAAAGTACTCCCAGATCTCTTATTACTTCGACAGATTGTAGAAAATAGTCGTCTAAATAGTAATTATGTAATAATGGATTTTTAACCCTAAAAAACCTCATAATTTGACACTTTTTTGAATTAAGTGTGAGTTTATTCAAACGACTCCACTCATAAAATCTATCTAAGTTAGATTGCAATAAGGTACAGTCAGCAAGATCATCAACAACTCTAAAAATCTTAACATCATCAGCAAATAGTACCTAACAATACCCGAATGTTTTCAAATATTTTGACAACATCATTAATAAACAAAATAAATAATATCGGCCCCAGATGAGATCCCCGGGGGACGCCACTGGTTGCAATAAAGAAGTAGGAACAATAATCATTTATTTTTACACAAATATTTCTGTTCGTTAGATAACTTTTTAACCAAATCAAATAAAGACCCGCACACGCCCAATTTGGACAATTTGTTCATTAGAATTTTATGACAAACCTTATCAAACGCCTTACTAAAATCAGTATAAATGGAATCGACCTGCTGCCGATTAGCAAGCGCATTTGTTATATAATTTTCATAGATTGATAGGTTTAATAAAGATTTTGATATTTTTAGATCTAAGATCAGCATGGGTATAATCCAGTAATTTGTCTACAAGTATTTGTATACATTCAAAATGCTGTTAAAAAGATTTACTGGTTAAAATATAAAGCAAAATAAAAATTGGAGAGAGACATCTTCAGGCGTAAGTAATTAAGTTCGGATGAGCCTTACCTACACCAATAAAGATTGATTTCCAAAAATGCTTAACAATCTTCTTAACAGATGTCACCAGTGAGAAATTCACTTGTAATGTGATATTACGAACGCGAGCTCAATACATACAAGTTTCGAAAAATTGTTATATACGGTTTGATAACCGGTGATGGAATTTCCCATTCCCCATTCCATATCAGACGGTTATGGAATGGGGAATGTTGTAGTACGTCAAGTGGCCACTTAACCCAGCCAATGACAGTCATAAGCCCTGTAAACGCCTAGATAATCCACATTCGTTTCCAGAGTTTCTCTGTCTGTGTTGGGATATCAATAATATCTGGTATTACCCCACCATGGATATAATCCAGTAATTTGACTACAAGTATTTGAACACATTCAATATGTTGTTAATAAAGATTGTTTAAATCTAACTATTAAAACATATTTGAATAAAAATGGCATTTTAAGTTCTTATATTAGTATTTTACTACAGAGGTGCCTTCTAAATTAATTTTATTCCGTTTACTTCTTTGATGGTCTCAGGGAGTTCATTATATTTTTTGAATCCTTAGTACATTATGCTGTTCTGAGTACATGTCTTAGATCTATTGATTGTCTTCAAATTATTTTTAATTCTGGTGTTATACTCATGGGTGTTGCGGTTAAACTGAACCTTTGTCATAAAAAATAATCTGGTAATAGACCATTTAGCATTTTACACACAAGATATACAAATTCTTTACAAAATAAAAAAAAAAGCTTAAAAGAGGATGCGTTACCACGTGACCGCGGCTAACTCTCCATACAATCGTAGTCCTTGAATTTCTCCCTGGAATGTAGCACTAGAGCAGTGATTTTAAAAATAAATTTTAAACATCGACAAGATTTCGGTTTTAGATACAGGCGTTAATAAAGGCGGCATTTTAAGTAAAATCCGATCTCCAGACAGCCTTTACACTGTTGAATTCTTAAATTAAATTTCGATGATTAAATATTTGTTTTCTTACTTCTTCAATCCACATAATGGGGTAGACTATACTCGGGAAATCAGACACGCTGGATATGCTCGCCCTTTTGACTCTCAAGTTTAGCTGAACCCGAACTTTCCCCTCCACAGGGACACCCAATTTCTGAAATGAGACATCATAAATGGGTAATTGCCACTCTTCAAGTTGATCAGAAGACTATTAATGCCCATCAATAGTCCGCCTTCTCCATGATGAGTTTCCCCTGGTTTTCTCATAATCGCAGGCAGATGCGGAGAAGTTTAGTTTTCTTTGGTCCACAGCAGATTTATCCCACATGATTCTAAAAACTAACTAACTAACTAACCATCACGCCATTTTTCCGAAGGGGTAGGCAGAGAGGATAGAACGCCACACTACTCTGTCCTGGCATACTTTTCTTGCTTCCTCAACATTCATACATCTTCTCATGCACGCACGTCGATTATTCCGACTACTTACATGCCCACTTTCAAGCACTTGTTTTACTTGATCATGCCATGTCTTTCTCGGCCTTCCTCGACTTCTACATCCTATTTTTAGCCGTTCTTTCATCATCCATTCGCTCCACATGACCGAACCAACGCAAAAGACCTTTCTTAATTTTGTCGATAATGCTTATCTCAGCCGCGCATTCTGCTCTAATTTCGACATAAGTGCACCTATCATACATAGTTTTACCACACATTTGCCTGAGAGATCGCATTTCAACTGCATTCAATCTACTTTCATGATTCTAACACAATTTAAATAGTCAATGAAGGAAGGAAGTCCACTTGATGAAATGTAAACCTTAAACATCACAAGAAAGGGTAATTATAAATGTAATTTCCATTTGAAAAATGGGCATTGAAGAGATCAAATGATGTAAGGATTCAGTATCATGAGATTGAATGAAGTTGATTATTGAAGTCATCTATGTTGGATTGTTGTCAACTAACAAATTTAATCAGTATACGAGTGCCTGGTCGAGTTACCCGTTACTACGGGTACTAATTTTGCACTATTTTACTGTAGCCAATCATCGACCAATTACAGTGCTAACTCACCGATACGAAGAATGCACGCACTGGCTAACTATTGGCTAAATATTGATATTTTTAACACAAATCAAGTGCATTTTAGGGAACAGTGTCTGGATGCCATCTCTGGCGGTAATGATTAGCTACCTACTGTGTTATCATTTAAAAATGTCTATGTAAAAGCCCCATGGGCGTAAAAACAATAAAATAAATAAATAAATAAGTATGGGTTCCAATAGTAAAAGTACTCACGGGTTGTATTTTGAAGTACGTCTCATGTTTCTCCTTTTCTGGTCTCAGACCATCGAAGGGTTTCAGAAGATCAGGGTCAGCGTTGTAGAAGTGCGGAAAAGACAAGTAGACTGGTGCGTCTAAAAATCAAAAGACATTTGAATGTTATTAAAAGGACATTGAATTCATCACAAAGCACAGGGAATTCATCACAAAGCACTGGGAATTCATCACAAAGCACAGGGAATTCATCACAAAGCACTGGGAATTCATCACAAAGCACAGGGAATTCATCACAAAGCATAGGGAATTCATCACAAAGCAATTCATCACACATCCCGGTGAGAATACAAAACTAAAAAGTGATTTTTCTCATAGCAGAACTGACGTGATAGCGAACCATACTATGACAAGAGGTGTAGACATGTTAAATAACTTAGAGATATTATTGATATCCCAACAGAGACAGAGAAACTCTGGAAACGAATGTGGGTTATCTAGGCGTTTACAGGGCAAAATGCTTTGCAATCTTCTCAACAGATGACACCAGCATAGAAAAATTTCTGTAAACCGGAATGACGAAGACGTATTCAATAAAAGTAGTTCCAAAATTTGTCATATACGGTTATCAGATGATGGGCGGAATGGGGAATGTTGTAGTACGTCAAGTGACTTCTTAACCCAGCCAAAAGCCCTGTAAACGCCTCGATAACCCACATTCGTTTCCAGAGTTTCTCCGTGTCTGTTGGGATATAAATAATATCTG